>CAIGQW010055671.1:9086539-9116610 GCA_903798125.1 Danio choprae | reverse complement strand
GGGAGAACATGCAAACTCCACACAGAAATGCCAACTGACCCAGCCGAGGCTCGAACCAGTGACCTTCTTGCTGTGAGGTGATCGTGCATGTTATTAATTTTAATAGTTGTATTTTTCAACTAAAGAAGTTTACATTAATCATAATGTCTGCACATGTTAAGAAATAATGAATTAAGGTTTGGAACTTGAGGTCTTATACAAAATGAAACTTTATTGACTAATATAACAGAAACAAACACCTAACACAAACACACATTCATACAGGTTGTAGAAAGGATGAAAGAAATAAAAAAGAAGAGCTTGAGAGTGTGTAATGATGTAAAAACCTCAGATTTTGTAAGACCTAACAAAGCGAACCAAAAGTCATCAATTTAACCCTTCTATGGTTTCTTTAGGGTTATATATAATTTACACCAGTTCAGTATAGCCTAGAGGCATTACTTGCGTTCCTTTTGTGATGTGAAGAACTGTTCCCACGTGGGTTCATTGGGGGTCGGCTTTGTCCTCGCAAGGCTTGGAGTGGAGTGGGGTCTGGAGTTTTAGTTTGAGGCGGCAAAAGACTGTAGTCATGTTGACTTCTGGTTTAGTGGTGCACTAAGCTTAACTAGACTCTCAAAAAGAAAGAAAAGTAACTGAGATGGGAAAGTTTGTTCTGTGCTGTTATCCCATTTTTGTTAGGGTCCACATTTGCTCACTGGACCTGCAAAGAAGCTGTACTGAGCTAGAACAGAACAACTCTCATTTGGGCTCTCTCCTGTGGGGCGGCCTTGATTGCCAGTTTTTATAAGGATGGTGTTGTAACACCCTTAAGAGATAAGTTGACCAATGAGAAAGTTACCTTCCCAAGGGAAGTTTTATGGTCCTTTGTTCACAAGCTTGGGGATTTGCATATGAATTCTGGGTGAATGATGATGAAGAAATGTTTAAAGTTATTAAAATGTTAATATGTTGCACTCGTATTAACATAAAATGTAAACGTTTTTTGCTGGGACATCAAATATGAACTGTCTATGATCTTGTTTAACTGTGGTAGTTTTAAACATTGATTGCAGGAGTATTAAAACACGTAGTATTAATAAATGTGCAAGATACTTGTTGCAAAACCTGATTACACATAAAGAGGGAATAAAGGATTACATTTAAAGAAGCATAAGTCTTAAGTAAGTTGTATAGGAGCGTGACCAAGTGTCTGTCCATTCCAAGCAGCACATTCCTTTACGTGTCGTAAATATCTTTGGAATTGGATTACACACTGACAATTGCTCTTTCTGGATGGGAGAGGTTGATTGTGCATTATTTGTTGAGTAAAGCGAAATGATTATGGGTCTGATCGGCCACATTCGTTACAGCAGTGAAATTGTAATTACTCTAAAATACTGGTAGCTCACTTTGGGTCTCATTTATAAAACTTTGCATAAAAACCTTCCTAAAAGTGAACGCACGCCAGGATTATTAATGATTATGGCTCATATTATGAGTTAAAGTGGTTCAATTAATTACATATTTCAGTTAAATATGTTTACTTTGTGTTTTCTTACAGCTGTGCATATTCTCCCATCAAGTTATTTTTTATAGATCACAATCTTTGCATGGGAAGTGGCATACAAACATTTCCACCCCTGTTTTGTGAGTATGCCACATCTATAAATGAGACCCCTGGTGCTGTGTTGCACTTTCAGCAAATACTTTTTTAATAGGACTAACTATTGGTTTGGGTTATGGTGAGGTAGCGTAAGGGTTAATGATACTACAAACATAATAAAGCCATTTGATTTACAAACTGTAGTGTAAAAAGCATGAACCAATGTAATAAATCTTTTGCACAATTTTTTTTTTTTTTACTGAAAATAAGTCGAAGAAAATTTGAAAGCTTTTTTGCATCACTCACTGGAAACTGCAATAAAGTATGCAGTTAGCAGCATATACTTTTTTTCTTTAATGCAAATTGAAAATTGACTTCTGACTACAAATTTGATATCTAACTAAAATCTGAGCCAAACATAAACTATTAAAACTAAATCATGCAGGATGCTTTTTTCAACGCAATTCAGAACAAAACGGTTACGACGTAACCCATCATTCCCCAAGAGGGGGAACAGAAATGCTATGTGTCATTTTTTGACACTATGGTGATTTCGCCAGAAAACCAATGATTCTGAAGAGAAATAAAATGGGCCAATAAAATGCCAATGAATTGGCAGCACATCAGCTTAGTATAAAGCTGCCGGCCGCGTTTTGCTCAGCACATTTTTAAGCTGAAAAACTTACCTGTGAAGCAATTAAAGTGGCTATACCGTGGCTAAATGACACGTATGGGGGCACCAGGCTCCTCGGAAAGCAGACTGGAAAGAGCGCACGTATCTCTATGTTAGAGAAAAAGGTGCAGCAAGCGTGTTTTGACACCTAGCTTAGTTTCCTCCATTGACAAACTGGAATTACCAGGGCACATGAGGAAACTGGCTCCACTCAAAAATAAAATATATATATATATATATATAAGTATTCATTCATTCATTCATTCATTTTCATTTCGGCTTAGTCCCTTTATTAATCTGGGGTCGCCACAGCGGAATGAACCGCCAACTTATCCAGCATATGTTTTACGCAGCGGATGCCCTTCCAGCTGCAACCCATCTCTGGGAAACATCCATACACACCCATTCACACTCATACACTACGGACAATTTAGCTTACCCAATTCACCTGTACCGCATGTCTTTGGACTTGTGGGGGAAACCGGAGCACCCGGAGGAAGCCCACGCCAACACAGGGAGAACATGCAAACTCCACACAGAGACGCCAACTGACCCAGCCGAGGCTCGAACCAGCGACCAGCGGCCTTCTTGCTGTGAGGCGAACGTGCTACCCACTGCGCCACTGTGAGGCCCATATAAGTATATAAATATAAATATATATAAATCCCATGAATGCGTCAGCTTTACAAATATCTGTTATACAGATGCTGTGTGCAAACGCCCGGGAGGAGGCAACGCTCTTTTAGAGTCACTCCTGGGTGCAAGGCTTGCCCTGGCACAGAAGAGCGAGGGCAATGTAATCGCTATCCGGTGTGCCAACCTCTGCTTTGATACGGCACTTCCTGTCTGCCGATCATAACAGAAAAAGAGCTGCTTGTAGTCGTAAAAGTGCGGTCACATAAGCGCAGTGCACAAACAGGACACAGCAATGAAAGAGGCTGGGTCTGCCTCCTCCGCAGGCAGTGCTTGCAGGTTCACTATGTGGTCTGAAAGTGCACGGTAGGAACTTCGGGCATATAGGTGGGTCTCAAGAATTCCTGTCACAATTCACCAATGGCAACATGACCAGCAGAGCTGTTTACATGGACAGAAATCTTAAAGATACTAAGTCGAGTGGATCGAACAGACCTCGCTGCAGACCAAAGGGGCAACAGAGAGGTCTCCAAGAGAGCATGAGAGAAGGACGGGGTGAATTTAACCATCTTGGGTCTCGCGCCTCTGGGGAACATGATGATGAGGTAATGCTTTCCTAACGCTCCGCCATCCTCACGACTTCTGCACTGCATCTAGAGACCAACCATTGAGATTTTAGAGACCAGCGTGGGTGCCAAGGGTGCCCCGTCTCAAAGAAAGGAGAACTTTCTCAGGGGAAATCACAAAGGAGGGGCCATCACGAGGAGTGAGAGTTCGGGTCTGAGGAAACTCGGGTCTGGTTGGGCTGTGGAGGTGGAACAACAAGACCCGCTCCTCACCTTCCATGACCTTGCACAGGGACTGTGCGAGCAGGCTCACTGGGGAAAGTGCATATTGCGCAAGCCAAAGGGCCAGCTGTAAGCCAGTGCATTCATGCCAAGGGGGCCTCAAGGAGGGAAAAAAAAGCACTGGCAATGGGCGATCTTGTCAGAAGCAACAGGTTGATCTGAGGATATGAACGACACACAGGGGTTTTTAGCCGCGTGACTCCAGAGGAGCAAGCTGAGTCATGCGGTGGGAAGACACCCCACCCCTACAGTTGACATACACTACCGCAGCCATGCTGTCCGTCCTAACCACCATGTGTTTTCCACTCTGAGAAACACTGCCAACAGCTCCAGGCAAATGATATGCCAATGCAATTAGGGTGCAAATCACGAACCTGCAGCTGCATGCTCATTAACACAGCCCTCCGGCCCAACTGGAAGCATCTGTCAAAGTGACAGCATGTCTGGACACTTGTTCTAAGGGCACCCCACCCCATAGATGCAAGGACCATCCAGGGACTGAAGGTGCGGCGACACAGCGGGGTGATGGCCACTTAGCTCGTCCCCATGCACCATGTCTATCTGGGGACCCAATCGTAAAGCCAGCGTTGAAGTCGTCTCATATAAACAATCTGAGGAGCGCAAAGTGGCTACCGATGTACCGAGCCTCTGAAAAACTTCAGTGATACCACTATGATCATGCCGACTGTATTAGACAGCCTGGTGCGCTCTTGGAAAGGTGTACCATCTAACGATTAAGTTCAGCTACATCCTGAGAAAACAGCAGTTCCGCCCGGGGTAGAGCTTGCTTTTTCCCCGTTTGAATTGATATCCCAACAACTTGAGGTGCCAGAGCACCAGGTCCCCGTGCATCATCAACTAACCCTCTGGACCGTGCTAAAAGTAAGATAACCGAGAACAGCCAAAAATGCAGATGCCCGAGAGGGCACTTTCTGCGAGCTATGTAAAACCCACAGGAACAGGGAGAGCCCAAAGGAGAAGACCCTGTGCTCCCATGCGCAGCCCCCAAACGCACACTGGAGAAACGGCATGTGTATATGTGTATGGAAAAGCGAAACATGGAAGTGGGTGTCCTTCAGGTCGATAGGTGCAACTATTCGCAGATGCGTTTCTGATTTTGACCAGCATCCTGTAAAGATAACAGTTCTAAATGAACAGACAGGATTGCTTATAAACCCACCATTGTTATGGGTATGATGAAGTGCGGGCTGTAAAACCTGCTTCCCATCTTGGCTGGAGGGACCAACTCGATTGCGTTCTTCGCCAAGAGGAATGCAATCTTCTCATGCGAGACAGGGGCAGAGCGGAGTAGACCGCCATGAAATACACACCTGTGAGCTCGGGGCCATGTGGTGAATTAAATCGCATAGCCAAGTCTGACTATTCGGAATAGCCACTACAATGGGCTGGGCAATGCTAACCAGGCTGACAGAGCCCGAACGAGCGGCACAACTGAATTGATCGCAGACACACCCATGGTGGGGCAGTTTTGGGAATGCTCACCCCGGGAAGCGGCACGTAAGAGAAAATAAGAGATTGACTCTTACCTTCCTTCGAGGATCCCGCAAGGAGGCTTTTGGTGTGAGAGAAAAGACAGCATCCTCTGACTCCCTCTGTGCCTGTGGTGAAGTGCACTGAAGCTGCAAGCTGGAAGGCAGAGCCTCCCATGCTGGCAAGGTTGGGTTTTCAAACCCAGAGAGGGGAGAAACAGCTTTTTCCTGGATACCCTCGCCGTGTGCGACACGCTGCATTTATCTGCTGGGAGAATTCCTGGCCCTCCACCGGGGAAAGAACAGTCCACCTTCTCTCCAAGCAGGCCACCTCAGGGTCCGTTTACCAGACTTAACGGCGCCCTGGGGCGGGGCGTCAACTTCCTGAGAGGCCTGCCTGAGATATGGGTGCGTTAAGCACTCATATTCACCAGGGTAAGCTAAGGGTGGCGTTCCTGGACAACTGAGTGACCATCGTCTTTCCCGGGGCACAGTGCAAACCGCAATCTCTGCTGCACATACAGACATTTGCTAACATTTTTCAAATGTTATAATATCTTTCAATGTACTTGCTATAGCATCATTTAAAATAGAAGTTTATGCATAAAATGTATTCTAAAAAATAGTACACTTTCGAGACACTTTGTACACTTTTCAGTAATATCAGATTAAACGTTCTAAATTATGTTTTTAATATTTCTGTTTTAAACAAAATCTTAATCTTAATAACAATGCCTTCCTGTAGCTCAAATAGTGGAGTATAGTGCCAACAATACCAAGGTTGGGGTTCAATTCCCAAGGAAAGCAAGAACTGATTAAACATATACTCTATACATATAAACATGTCTGCCAGATACATAAATTTAAATGCCACACTGGGCACTTTTTTTTTTTCCTGAGTTTGTGTTCTTACAAATATAATTTCCATTTTATCAAAGTTTTGAAAAAAGGCATTTATGTACACTCACCTTTGAAATAATGTTTATAAAATATGTTTTAGTCAAGCTTTGGTGGTTCAAAATTTACTAGGTGTTTATTTGACTCACTGCCACCACAAAAAGAGTGTTTAGTTGCACATTGTTAATCTCATCATACTTGATAAGCCAACAAATGCATGTGCTCATTCAAAAACATTAACCAGTTATTGCTTAATTGTGTAAGGTTATAAACGTCTTATGTATAAACAGATTTCCATTTAGCCCCTTAAATACAATATTGCATTGGCATTGTTTTGGTCCTTACTGCGGATTAAAGCACACCAAGATCTAACAAATATTTAGCATAAGAGAGGAGGAAATATACTGCAATCTCCTAGAATTGTTTGATCCAAACAATTAAAAATGTGAGTTTTCATGTCATGCTGCATATGCCATAAGAGGTTTCAAGCCATAAGTTTTCCACAGACATGTATGAATATTCTTCTTTGTTTTCAGTGAATAATTTAAAGGCACAATATGTGACCAGCAGTATATCAGAACCTTAACCTTAATAAAACAGTGCTGCTTATAGACAACGCTCATAACTCATAAACAAACATGATTTCTGCAGGTGTCCCGTAGGATGTAATGAAGACAGCAACTCCCATGATTCCACACTTATTCATGCTGTCATCAAAATGCACTTTTATTTCTTGTGAATCACCCTCTCTAGTGACAAAAATTGCATTATTGTGCATTTAATATGACAACATGAAAAAAAAATGTTGACATCACCAGTAAATACATTTATTTATTGACATTAACACAGTTTACAACACCATATATACACTATGTATAAACACACTTGCATTGGCAACTCTAACTTAATTGTGATTTACAAGTGGATTGTGTTTGAGTGTTCATGTTGTAAGGTAGGATGCAGGAGCAAGTGGACACATCTGGACTAAATAATGGGTCAGATATACTCCCAAAATCTCCTGTTTGAGCATTTTGGAACTTAACGACACACAAGACAGGAACGAAATGAATGTTGGCTGAGTCGGTGAATAACCGGACAGCCGTGTCAATGAGAATCATGGTGTCGAGTGGAAAAGTTGCTAAGCTGCTATTGCTGTTGAAATATGACCCTCAACTTGGACCAATCTTTCAAACTGTTTGCCTAAAGCTGCCTGCCATTCTTTCTCCATTTATGTAATTTTTGTGTAAATTTTATAACGGACTTATTTTTATGACAGAATACAGAAAATTGTCCCTGAAATATAAATAAAAAAGTGTATTTTTGTTGTATTGAATATGTGCTTGCAGTATAGGTTATTTTAAAAAAAGAAACTGCTGATAGTATTAAATTAGGCCACTTCATCTGACTTATGAAAAATATACTCTCAAGAATTTCAGGTGCACTTTAAAAAATTTCCAATGAAACTTTTGAAAGTGTTTTTCTAATCATTATATCCGAATAATCTAAAATATCTTATTTTTATTTAAATAAGATAGCAATAAGGGGCAGCACGGTGGCGCAGTGGGTAGCACGATCGCCTCACAGCAAGAAGGTTGCTGGTTCGAGCCCCAGCTGGGTCAGTTGGCATTTCTGTGTGGAGTTTGCAAGTGCTTCCCATGTTTGCGTGGGTTTCCTCCGGGTGCTCCGGTTTCCCCCACAGTCCAAAGACATGCGCTATAGGTGAATTAAGTAGGCTAAATGGTCCGTAGTGTATGTGTGGGAATGAGTGTGTGTGGATGTTTCCCAGTGATGGGTTGCAGCTGGAAGGGCATCCGCTGTGTAAAACATATGCTGAATAAGTTGGCGGTTGGCGGATAAGTTGGCCGCTGTGGCGACCCCAGATTTATAAAGGGACTAAGCCGAAAAGAAAATTAATGAATGAATAAGATAATAATAATTCATGCATTCATTCATTTTCTTTTCAGCTTAGTCCCTTTATTAATCTGGGGTCACCACAGCGGAATGAACCGCCAACTTATCCACCATATGTTTTACGAAGCGGATGCCCTTCCAGCTGCAACCCATCACTGGGAAACATCCAAACATCCATACATACCCATTCACACTCATACACTATGGACAATTTAGCTTACCCAAATCACCTATACTGCATGTCTTTGGACTTGTGGGGGAAACCGGAGCACCCAGAGGAAACCCACGCAAACACAGGGAGAACATGCAAACTCCACACAGAAATGCCAACAGCTGGGGCTCGAACCAGCGACCTTCTTGCTGTGAGGCAATTGTGCTACCCACTGCGCCACCGTGCTGCCGATAATAATAATAAGATAGTAAAATACATAAATATGATCATCTTACACCTTACAGTACACTTATTTTTGATCTGTTGATTGTTTTGATGGGATGACAGCACATGCCAAGTAAATGTAAATTTTACTTTAACTGTAGTGTGTTTTCTGATATGGCATTTAAGGTTAATACTGTCAGTGTTCGTCCGTGTCTTCCTGTTGTTATTGTCATGTGATTCCTTTTGTCCTTCTCCCACCACCGTCAGTGTTCATTTGTTCCACCTGTGTTCATCCCTTGTGTGTCATTAGTTTAATCATCCCTTCATCTATTTATACCCTTTCGTCCTTCGTTGTCCGGTATTTTGATTCGTTTGTTTCCTGTGGTCCGTGTGGTTGTGTCATCCTGTCTACCCGTATCCAGTGTTTGTTCCCGTAAGTGTATATCAATAAATCCGTTTTGTTAATGTATCCCGTGTTCAGTCTCGTCATGTCATCATCTACCAACCAAGCGTTACAAATACAGCATATCCTTAATATATCAAATTGGAGTTTCATCATTACAAAAGTGTAATTGCAAATATTATAAATGCAAATTTCAACATTAAAAAACTTGGGTTGAAAATAGTAATGAAGACATAAAAATATATTTAAAACATTAAATTCAGATCAGCACTCTTTAAGTGATCTTTTTAAAGTTCTCCTGAAATGCACTTCTTTTTGACAATGGTGGTCTACGACAAAATATTTACCCAGTCCCAGACATTTAACTGTTATGATAAAATATATGTGATCTGACAGTGGTTTTGCTTAAGACCATCATAACCATGAGAAAGCTAAATTTCACATAATCAGCATGTTAAATTTAGTATGATTCTCCCAGGACTTACTGTAATGTAAATTGTGATGTATTATTCCTCACAGTTTTCCCCTAGGTTCTGTAGACATGGCAATCATCAGTCACTACTTTTTTTTATCAGCCTCCAGAGGCCGTAGCTTGTTGATTTATGAGGCTGAACCAGTTAACTTCCTGAAGAGGTGCAATTTCACATGCATTTCAATGATTTATGCAATAACTGGCCCTTTTTCTAAAAGCCCTATCTTATTTTAAGCTCCAGTACAATTGTAACGCAAATGTTGGCATCTATTTTAAAAATCCTAATAGCAATTTTAAAAATTCACTCATAACTAAATACACTTTTTCCACTTAAGACTTTTTCACTTAAAGGTACACAACTTTTGACCATTTAAAGATCAATAATAAATAAAAACTGCATGCGTCCTGTGGAAGAACAACGGTTAATTTATATTTTTCTAAATGGCCAGCGATGTGCATAAAGTTTGTCACTTGCATAAAACCTTCTTTTAATCTTTTCCTCACTCTCATGTCAATAACAAAACCAGTTCATACTAAATAAACACCTTTTAAATAGATGCACATTACAAACCTCTCATTAGTCCACTGTATAAATACATATATCTACATTGTTATTGAAAAAACCTCACAGCTTTGGCAATAATATAGATTCTCTTTCACTGTGCATGATGAAATATGTTTAAAATGAGATACTGTATAATACATAATACAATTGTATTACAGTATACTATAAATGTGTAATGATTTAATTGTAATTATAAAATACACATAATATATTATCATAGTTCTGTTATAATAATACGCAATTATAGCCCTGTTAGCCCCTGATTATAAGGTCACCGAGAGTATATCCTTCTTCATACATACATGTTTCTGTATTTTTCTGGAACTGTTTTGTAAAAATAAGTTTTAGTATGAAAGTTATGATGAATCGTGATTTGTTCATTATAACTTTCATACATAGCTTTTACACAGAAACTTGCGCATATGTATAATAATTGAAACATACTTTACAAAAACGTTAATTTTAAGTAAAATATTTGGTACTTAATAATAGTACAAAACAAATATAATGTCAAAGACTAATGTATTTTACATTAATCTAATTTCTCAGAGTGAGAGGAGTCAAAGCACAAAACTGTAACAAATGTAGCATAGCAATAACAAAGTAATTGACTTGACTAGCATTTTCTCCTAATATAATATAATATAATATAACTGTAATACACTGTTGTAGCGTGTGATCTTTTCCAATTAAGCTGTGCTGCTTCAGACCATTGCAGGTTCACTAAATGGAATATAGCTGTTGTCAAGCTACTCTGCTACTTACTGGAAAAACTAGCTAACTAGAAAAGCTAGGATGTATCATAAGTTGATTAGCTATGGTCAGGCTACTGGAAAATTTTGTTAACCTAGTAGCTAGGTTGTAGCTAGCTACTCCCAAACACTGCCTATATGTAATATATCCTATATAAGGAACTATTGGTTAAAATGCCTGTTAGACATGAACCTGTTGAAAAAGAAGCCATCACTAGACTGGTTTTAAATTCTGTAAAATGTGGAAGAAAAACAAAGCTAAGCTAAAGTTGAATCGAGTCTTTGCAATATTGGCAGTGGGGTCCAAACTCAGTTGTGCTAAAGGAGGGTAGGAACTTAAATTTTAAAGTGGCCCTTCAGGAGAAGGATTTGACACCCTTGGCTCACAGACTGCTGTATTTAGGTATATTTTTATATCTGGTGCATGGTCCATGGTCAACAATATTGCACATACCCCAGAGGATCAGGAGCTACTGTTTAATGGTCTGACAAGACACATAGTTAAATATGTAAAAGAATTCTTCAAATATGTCTCAACAGATCTAAAATATAAACCTATGTGTATCTAGACTTACATAGTGTTCTATGGTAAAAAATAAAATAAAAAATTCTAAATTATTTAAATTGTAAACATTCAGTTCTTTTAAAATAATATATATGGAACATTTGAGAAGCTTGTGTATCCTTGTATGTTGCTGTGCTGATTCACAATATTCTTTGTACCATAGAAGAGAGAGGTGTGTCCTTGCTGCAACTTATTGGGAATCTTCCTCCTGAAAATATCACTCGGGTTCCGGGCCCAAATGGAAAAGCATCTTACCTCTTCACAAACAGCACCAACCTGAAGCAGTTGGCACTCACACACCTACCCTCGCCCCTCTACCGAGACTTCTCTCTGGTCTTTCACTTGAAGCCCACCTCTGAAGATGCTGGGGTCATTTTCTCCATCACTGACTCCAATCAAAATATAATGTATGTTGGGGTTAAGCTCTCTGCGGTTAAGAATGGCAAAAGGAAAGTTCTATTTTATTACACGGAGCCTGATGCAGAAAAATCTAAAGAGGTGGCCAGCTTTGAAGTGGAATACCGGCCTGAAGAGTGGAGCCGCTTCTCTCTGGCTATCAATCTAGACCAGGTGTTTTTCTATGAGGATTGTGATTCTGAGGCTAAGGTAGTAACGCTTACGCGCTCATCTGATGACTTGGAGTTTGAGACAGACTCCAAGATCTTTGTTGGACAAAGTGGAGCTGATGATCCAAACAAATTTCAAGTATGTCATGTGTTATATGTTATATTCTTCTTTTGTAATATACAAAATGTTGAATGATGTACTGTTGGAACTATCTGTTTGTCTTTTGGTAAAATCCTAAATTAAGGTTGTGCTAGTCACCAAGCCTGCCAACTATAAATACAAATATAATGATAAATATATTTGCATCCACACTGACGAACAACAAAAATCTGTTTATTTTTAGTTCACGTTTTTATCATTAGGCATTACCCAGACAACTAAATTGCTTTTTCGACCCCTACACTATTCCTCCCTTGGAGCTCTTGGCGGTAAACTCTTCGAAGGGATTAGGGCATAGGGATGTAAATAAACTTTTAAACAACTGTTCTAAAATAAAACATAATTTCCTTAATGTGCATGCAAGGCACATTAGAAATCAAGAAAACTGGGTGCATAAATAACCAGAGAAGACACATTAACAGACAGTGTAATGCATGACAAATTGCATGCCAAACAGCAAACTGCTGTTCAGAATCAAGTTGCTCACAGTCAATACATCTACATAATTTGTCAAAAACACAGAGATTAGTATGGATCTATCATATGTGAAAGGTAAATAATCTTTACAGCCCAAAATGAGTGTGAAATAAAGAACAAATATTTGACATTTGAATTATTTTTTGACAGCCCTGGTGTGAACAGCCCTTTAATATGTGTCCAGCTGCATATTATCTGGAAAGCCATTTATATTCAACTGCAATCATATCTGACTAATGGTGATTGATGTTGTCTCTTTTACTGTTTGTGTGTGTCTGCCCATGTCAACCTGTCATTTTTAGGGTCTGATCTCAGAGTTAAGGATGGTCGGAAAGCCACAGGTTGCAGAGCATCATTGTGACGATTCTGACGATGACGACTATGAAGTAAGCAGCATATAAACCTAGCAGAATAAGTTAGTAGAATAACTTCACATACTAGTTTTAGTCAGTAAAATGTCTGTTGGGGGACAGGGATGTAAATTAACCTTTATATTGTCATTCATATTATCATTTTTCCATATATGTCTGCTTTTGAATCTATGTTGATGTTTAACATTCAAATCTGCAGTTTTAAAAAGTGACTTTTATTGACAGTGTTAGTTGTTTGAAGTAATATACTGTTTAATACACACAATATATAAATAAATCTGAATTATTTCAAACTATTAAAATGTCAGTAAAATTCACTTTATTAAACTTTTAAAATATTACATAGGGCCGCGCGGTGGCGCAGTGGGTAGCACAATCGCCTCACAGCAAGAAGGTCGCTGGTTCGAGCCTCGGCTGGGTCAGTTGCCATTTCTGTGTGGAGTTTGAATGTTCTCCCCGTGTTGGCGTGGGTTTCCTCCGGGTGCTGCGGTTTCCCCCACAGGTCCAAAGACATGCGCTTTAGGTGAATTGGGTAGGCTAAATTGTCCGTAGTGTATGTGTGTGAATGAGTGTGTGTGGATGTTCCCCTTCATATGGGAACTCCGAGTGTGTCTTACAGACTATGGGAGTACGTCAGACGACCAATCACTCTGGAGATTAAGAAAACGGGCCAATGAACGCCAAGTGAATTGGCGGAGCTCAGCTCCACAGCTGACAGCGCTTAGCAATTAGCGCTATATAAGCTGTCTGCTGAGAAGCGAGCCTTAGAATTGTTACTTCAGAGCCTCACTGAGACTGGAGCAAAACCTCTGCTAAGCTGAAAATACTGAAAGTATTACTCACCAGTGTGGGAGAAGACGCAGAAGCGGCGGTCGATCTGGGTTTCCCGTCCCCTTGGCGTTTCACTGGTGTGAAAAATAAAAGAGCAGTTTTCTTTAAAAGAGCAGAGTTCCCTAAGAGAGCAACACGGTCGAGCAACGCGTCTTTTTCAAGATGTCGTTCCGACCGTGCGTTTCTGGATGCGGTGGTTTCCTCGCCCCGGATGACAGGCACGAGCATTGCATCACATGTCTGGGGGTCCGGCATGTTGAAGCGGTGCTCGCGGACAGTTCTTGCCCTCACTGCGAGGGCTTGACTGTTGCACAGTTAAGGTCGCGGCGTATCCTAGCATTAGGGTGCGTCACCCCTGCTGCTCCCCGCTATGCGGTTAGCACTCGGGCAGGCCTGAGGGTTACAGTGGGGGCTTCTCCGTCGCCTCCGGGCCCGCGGACCCCCCGCTCCTCTTCAGTGTGCTCTGTCCAAGCTTCGAGTGGGAGCGCTGGTCCACCCTCCGGGCTGGCCGCGCTCTCATTAGATGACACCGGGGATGCGATGTCCACCGCTGCATCGGAGGGCGGGCTAACATGCTCCGATAACGATCCGGATCCGCCGCCACCCTCCGGGGTTGTCAGCGGGAACCCGGATTTGGAGTCGGACATGTTAGCCGTGCTATCCCGGGCTGCTTCGGCCGTTGGACTGGAGATGGCTTGTCCCCCAGCTCCGCGGCCGGACCGCTTAGATGGGTGTTACGTGGTGGCTAATAAGGTGAAGCCTTCCAAGCCCCCCGTCCCTTTCTTCCCGGAGGTACACAGTGAGCTCACGCAGGCATGGAGGGCGCCTTTTTCTGCCCGGTCCTCGTGCGCTCCCGCTCTCACCACCCTTGATGGCGGGGCAGCCAGGGGAGATGAGTCGATTCCCCCGGTGGAGCGCGCTATTGCGGTCAATCTTGCCCGCGGGGCGCCTCCACCTGGAGAGGTCCACCCAAACTCCCTTCCAAAGCGTGTAAGTTATCTGAGTCTCTCACGGCCAGAGCCTACACCGCTGCGGGCCAGGCTGCATCCGCCTTGCATGCGATGGCCACCTATCAACGCTACCAAGCGGAGAAGTTGGCTGAGCTGCAGGGGGGTGGTTCTTCCTCGGGCTTGATGCATAAGCTCCGCACGGCAACCGATTATGCTCTCATGACCACCAAATCGGCTGCTCGTGCCCTGGGGAAGACGATGGCCACATTAGTGGTCCAGGAGCGCCACCTCTGGCTAAACCTGGCAGATGTGGCTGACGTTGACAAAGCTCGCTTTCTTAACGCTCCCATATCCCAGGCTGGCCTGTTCGGCGACACCGTCGGGGAATTTACCCAGGAATTCTCGGCGGTGAAGGAGCAGTCCAAAGCGATGGGGGAGGTCATCCATCAGCGGGCTCGGAAAACTGCTCTCCCCGCTGTCCCATCCGCTCCCGCTGCTCCTCGCCGAAGGCGTCCGCCCGCGGCCCCAACACCCGCTCCGCTTCCAAATGCCGAGCCAATCGCGGGTCCGCGACGCCACCGATCCAGGGCGCCGTTAAGTCCGGTAAGAGGACCGCGAAGCGTCCCTGAGACGGGCCACCTGGAGAAGAGGGGACCTGCTTTTTCCTCGGTGGAGGGCCGAGGACACATAACATCAGTAATACCACCACTGCCCCCCTCTGGGCTGGCGGTGACCAAATTCTCAATAAAAAGCAGTTTCCTCTCTCTCCGGGTGCGCAAGCCCGAGCCTTGCCAGTCTGGGACGCCCCGCCTTCCAGCTCGCAGCGCCGGGCTCTTTCGCCTTAGGCTTCCAGAGTGCAAGAGAACGGGCTCCTTTCTCTCACTCCAGCCTCATCGCGGGATCCAGGGAGGAAGGTAAGAGAAATTCTCTTATTTTCGGCTCTTCCTCGGGCCGCTCTGCTTCCCGGGGCGAGCACTCCCTTCCCGAGCTGCCCCTCCGTTGGCACGTCAACGATCGCGCCGATGATGCCATTAGCGTGGGCTCTGCCAGCCTGGTTAGCGCTGCCCAGCCCGTCGCGGTGGCTCATACGGACGATCGGACTCGGCTATGCGATACAATTCGCCATTCGCCCTCCCAGGTTCAGGGGTGTCCATTTCACGAGGGTCAGCCCCGTGAGCGCCCCTGTCTTGCGAGAGGAGATTGCTATCCTCCTGGCGAAGGATGCAATCGAGCAGGTCCCTCCAGCCGAGATGAACTGCGGGTTTACAGCCCGTAATTCATCGTGCCCAAATAGAGCGGAGGGTTAAGACCAATCCTAGATCTGCGCAGACTGAACTGTCATTCACACAAAATGCCGTGCAGGATGCTCACGCAGAAACGCATACTGCAGTGCGTCCGTCCTCGGGATTGGTTTGCAGCAATAGACCTGAAGGACACGTATTTTCATGTCTCCATTCATCCACGCCACCGTCCATTTCTCCGGTTTGCGTTCCAGAGTCGAGCATGGCAGTACAAAGTCCTCCTCTTCGGGCTCTCCCTGTTTCCATGCGTGGAGGATGCCCTGTGCCTCTTCGGCGCACGCGCATCGGCATTTTTGATTATTCTTTGACTGATGTACATATATTTCATGTCTTAAACTAGTCGATTATGCACAGGGACCTGATGCTTCGGCATCTTGGCCGGTTGGGGTTTCAGGTCAACCGAGAATGAGCAGGCTCTCCCCCGGGAGAGCTTCTCTTTTTCTCGGCTTGGAGCAGGACTCGGTCTCCATCACGGTGCGCTTTTTTTTTAGCGCACCGGGCCAATGCTGCTCTGTCTGATTAATTCGGCAGTTACAGTGGTCCCACTGAAGTTTTTCAGAGGCTCCTGGGGCATATGACATTTGTAGCCGCTACATCGCCGCTCAAATGGTTCATATGAGACCACTTCAGCGCTGGCTTTGCGATCGAGTTTCCAGATGGGCATAGCGCGCGGAGGCACACCGGGTGTCAGTCACCACGCTGCGTCGCCGCACCTTCAGTCCCTGGATGGATTTTGCCTTCTACGGGCCGGGGTGCCCTTAGAACAAGTATCCGATCATGCTGTCAATTTGACAGATGCTTCCAGTACGGGCTGGTGGGCTGTGTGTATCGAGCATGCAGCCGCAGGTTCGTATATCGGACTTCGGTTGCGTTGGCATTTTTATTGCCTGGAGCTGACGGCAATGTTTCTCGCTCTCCGTCGGTCCATACCGGTACGGGAGGGGACACACGTGTTGGTTAGGACGGCTAGCACGGCCGCGATAGCGCGCATCGACCATTTGGGTGATGCGCGCTACTGCCGCATGTCTCAGCTCGCTCGCCATCTGCTCCACTGGAGTCATGCGGCTTAATAGCTGCGCGCCGTTCATATCCCGTACGAGCTCTCCGTGCCAGCTTACTCGCTCTCACGGCAGTTATGTTTCCGGAAGAACGGAGACTCCCACCCGGCGCGGTCCAGTTGGCCCCGGGTTCATTTTTCCCCAGTGAGCCTGCGCGCACAGACACTGTGCAAGGTCGGGGAGCGAGGGGCGGGTCTCGCTCGTTGCGCCTCCTTGGCCCAACCGGACCCGAGTTTCTGAACTCACACTCCTCGTGATGGCTCTCCCTGACGAATTCCCCGGAAAAAGCACTCCTTTTTTTGGGATGGGCACCCTCTGGCACCCGCAGCGTTCTGGAACCCCCAGGAGGGTTTCTAGACAGCGCGGTGGACTTAGGTGACCTATCAGTAGATGGTTAACACCGTCACTCAGACTAGAGCCCCTGTATAGGCAAGCCTATGTCATGTAGTGGAGTCCATTCGTTGTGTGGAGCTCTTCTCTCGGAGAAGAACCCCGGACATGCCAGATTAGTGTTGTGTTTTCTTCCTTCAGGATAGCTGGAGCGCAGGCTGTCACCCTCCACACTGAAGGTTTGGTGTGCTGTCATCCTTGCCCTCGGGGGGGCGGCAGATGACAGCGCACTGGGAAAGCATAACCTTATCAGCCGGTTCCTCAGAGGTGCGTGGCGAGATGGTTAATTCCATCCCGCCCCCCTACTCTTGCCCTCTCGGGATCTCTCTAGCCCCAGCGGTTATGGTTAGATCCGTTGAGCCACTCGTCTCAGTATCTATAAGTTTTCTGTCCATGAAGACAGCTCTGCTGGTCGCGTTGGTATCATTCTGGAGGGTTGGGATGCCGGTGGCATTTTCGGTCAGCGAATCGTGCCAGGAATTTGGACCGGCCTACTCTCACGTTTACCTGAGACCCCGGTTCAGCTTGTGCCAAGGTTCGTACCACCCCCTTTTATTAAAGTGGTAGTGAACCTGCGAGCGCTGTCTGCGGAGGAGACAGGCCCAGCCTTTCATTGTATGTCCGCGCACTGCGCTTAATGTGACATGTAGAGCGTACATCTTTGAGCAGCTCTTTTCTGTTATGATCGGCAGAAGGGAAGTACCGTATCAAAACAGAGGTTGGTTCATTCTAATAGTATGCCATCACCCTCGCTTCATGTGCCAGGGTGAGCTGTGTCCCCCGGTAAGAGGCGGTGCCTCCTTTTCGGCGCGAGTACGCAGCACCTCTTAACAGATTATGCAAAGCTGCGGGCTGGGCGACACCTAACACATTCGTGAGGTTTTGTAATCTCCGAGCGGAGTCGTTTTCTTCCCGACTATTGGGTAATCCCGATCAGTCGGGAGGAAACTAAACTCGGTGTCAACAACGCTTGCTGCGCCATGCTCCCTAACACGGAGATACGTGCGCCTTTTTTATTCTGCTAGTAAGTTTCCCATCTGGCGAACCCTAGAGAATTCCTCCGAGGCCCCCAGCACTCATCTCAGCGGAGGAGTCGAGTGCCTGGCTCAGTGTGATGTCTGGTATGCCCAAATTGGTCTACCCACATGCTGAGGTTCGGTGCCGGCTATGCGCGGTTCCCACGGTAACCCCATATGCATATATTAACCACGGTGTGTTCCCCCTGTCCAGGCGGACCCGTGTCTTCCCTAACCGCTAACCAGCTTATCATATGTAGCACTCCCCCTTATTAGGGCTAGTCCATATGCTCCTATTGCCATCAAGTCTCCCCTCTTGGGTAGCAGGTGGCCTCCGCAGCGTCCTCCCCCTTCAGGGACTGGCACGCTTTCCCAACGTACTGTCGTAATTTAAAATCCCTAGTCTATATTAGCTAGGTAAAAAGCACATTACGAACCCCGATCCAAATCTAAAATTTCCCATGTAATGGTAAATAGAGGGCCTAGGGGACGTTGGAAGGTTGCGCTCTTGGTGATGCTTGTGCGCGCACGCTATGCTTGGCAAACTTCACATCAGGAGCGTGACGGGCTTAGCTGCTGTGGCGTTTTCCATACAGTCTCCCATAGTCTGTAAGACACACTCGGAGTTCCCATATGAAGGGGAACGTCCTGGTTACGTCCGTAACCCACGTTCCCCGAATAGGGAACGGAGACGTGTGTCTCCACTGCCACAGCACCTGAGTCTCCAGCTGTTAGCTGAATGTTCGGCTCTTCAGCAGGCAATTCTAAGGCTCGCTTCTCAGCAGACAGCTTATATAGCGCTAATTGCTAAGCGCTGTCAGCTGTGGAGCTGAGCTCCGCCAATTCACTTGGCGTTCATTGGCCCGTTTTCTTAATCTCCAGAGTGATTGGTCGTCTGACGTACTCCCATAGTCTGTAAGACACACGTCTCCGTTCCCTATTCGGGGAACGTGGGTTACGGACGTAACCAGGACGTTTCCCAGTGATGGGTTGCAGCTGGAAGGGCATTCGCTGCGTAAAACATATGCTGGATAAGTTGGCGGTTCACTCTGCTGTGGTGACCCCAGAATAATAAAGGGACTAAGCCGAAAAGAAAATGAATGAATGAAATATTACATATTAAATTTCAAAAGTTGTCAAAGCAGAAATCAATGTAACAAAATACAGTCTGAAAGCACAAACAGACAAAAAGCACTCATGAATCACAAATTTCGAGAAACAGATAAAGTATTTTCTTACAGTGCATAATTATACTGCATTTTATTTATTATTTTTTTAAATATGCAGACAATACTGACATTTGTTGGAGATCTTTTTGGCACTGCCTTAACTTTACACTGTGTCTTATTTTTAGGCAAACTCAATAGTCATGCTTATTTGTCATTATTTGTAGGCTTCTGGGGACAACGGAAGTGGAATCGAGGACAGCATGAATATACAATTTAATTTAGTAGGTGTTTTGGACATCACTTATTGAATTTATTTGACAAAAACACAAATGCCAAACCCATTCATTAAATATTTTTCTGAACATTTGGTAAATATTACAAATATTAAGACATAAAAGCAGTTTTATCAAAACATTCCCTTCCCATTTTTTTCAAGAATATACAAAGTCCAATATGGGTTTCTCAAATAACAGAAAGCCAAAATTTGTATTAAAAGATGCACAATCTTCAAAACAAATGTGAAGATGTTACATAGATTTGCAATAAATCTAATGCATTTTAATGTCATTCTGTCAGTGGTGATGAATTAGGGCATGAATCCTATCTGAGTGCACTGTTAGAATTAAAGGTACAAAAGTTGTCACTGTGGTGGTATCTTTTGCTAAACTGATTCATTACAGGTACTTCACATAATAGACCCCAAAAGTGTGCTTATTGTTACCAGAAAGTGTATCATTTTAACATACTGTCCCACTGACAGCTTTTGTACTTTTTTGTACATTTCTGAGAGTGTTGACAGATACCTACTGGTGTGCCATTGGTGTTGCGTACACAACTAGAAAACAATATGTTAGAATTTTTGCAATCCCATTAATACTTTTGTTTAATGTTGTAAAACAAATGAGGATATTTTACACTTACCAATGCAATTAAAAAAAAAATCCATATGAATAAAGTGCTCAAATCCAAGTCTTCTAAAGAGGCACAATTGCTTAATATGATGAAGAAGAGATTTTTTGCCTTTGTCATTTTGCTTTTATTCACATATGAACATTGATCAGTAAACATAAACAGAATCTCAGGCATCACTGTTGAACATAATTGCACTTATTTGTTCTCTTTATGAGTTTTTTTAATCATCTGAGTCTTGGGTGAATAGGGATAGTCATTAAGTGCTGCTTGTTTGTGAACTCTTGCAGAACTGGTGAAAATGTTAATAATTTTAATTTTAAAACATAAGAGATACAACATGCATTTTATTTATTAGTGCTGTCCTGAGTAAGATATTTTACATTAAACATGCTCACATATAGTTCACAAAACAAAAAAAAGCTAAAATTATTCAAATGAACCCCTAAATTGTTAAATTGTCCATAGTGTATGTGTGTAATTGAGAGTGTATGCAGTAATGGGTTGCAGCTGAAAGGCCATCCGCTGCGTAAAACATATGCTGGAGAAGTTGGCAGTTTGTTCCGCTGTGGCAACCCCTGATTAATAAAGGGACTAAGCCAAAAAAAAAAAGAATTAATTAACATCTTATATCAGTTACAGGATATATATCATAAACATTTGTCTTGAAACTATTTATTGTAATTGTAGTGTGTTCTAATAGTAAGTGTGTTTTATGTGCAGCCCCTGCCTCCACAAGTTGTTCCAAACAAGCTGGACACAGGTGCCCAACCAAGTGCGACAGGTCTGTGAAATGCTATGAAATTTTGTTTCTTTTGATTAATTAAGACAAGAAGGCAAACTTAATTTATTAATTATTTTGTAAGTTTAGTAGTGCAATGACCTTTATTGTTGATTTACGCTTATATGGGGAACTTGTGTTTGCCTAGGCTTTGACATATACATTTATTTACATTTAAAATGAATATGAAAATAAAAATGAATTTAAAAGTCTGCCAAATGTGGCCAGCATTTGTAAGCTCAAAAATATGATGCTGAAATGCATGCAGGCACAAGTATCTCAGTAGCAAATGTAAAGAAAATGCTGTGATGCCATCTAGTGGAGAAGAGTTGTATCTTTTATTTCAATGATTCTGATTACTTTTAAATATTTTATTTTACCATTTTAATTTTTCATATTTTTCAAATCATCACAATGTAAGTGAAGACTGGAGTAATGATGGCTTAAAAAAGGCCAGCTAAACAATCTAACAGCATTTTACAGTATTACTCTTTTGCTTTTATTTTGATCAAAGAAATCATAAACGCAGTTTTTTTAACAGTTTGTATGGTGATATTATATATCTAAGTTAACAGAGCTGAACACTACATACAGGACATTATAGTAGATATTACTGTCATCATTTTAGACATTTCATCATCAAGACATGGTTTGGTAAAGACAGTAGAAAAAAGTAAATAATATAAATTACTTTGTCATTAGTCTTGTGCTAAATATGCCTGACAAGATTTTTTTATATATAAACTAATAACATTTTTGTAAATGTCTTTTGTAAATACATAAAAATATATATTTATTTATTTATTTGTGCTTGCAAACTCTTTTTGTCGTTGGTCATTGGTAATGGAATGAATTAATTAATGTCTATAGGTTTCAAAGTGTTTTCAGAACTTTCTGAATTTTCATCTGGATTTCCAGGATGAGACTTGTAGTACTGTTTTCACCAGGTTTTTCTGGTGCTAAAGGAGTGAGCAAAGGTGTGAGAGAAGAAAAATGGAACAAAGAAGATTCAAAGAGACTCACCGGGCCAAAACATGACTGGGCGACTTCAGCCTCTTCCTCCAGCACAGATGGAACTCGTGGAGAGAAGGTACAATTCTGCTTTGGGGTCCCTATTGATTCCCTAGTATGGAAGTCAGTGCTGACCATTAACTTTTTGTGGATGCCAACAATTTTCAAAACATCTTTTGTGTTCAAAAGAAGAAAGCAACTTATACAGGTTTAGAACAAGTGGAAGTGAGTAAATGATGATAGAATTTTCATTCAAATACAGCCAATCATGTAAATAGACAAGTAGATTGTTAGTTATATTTTTAGTATGGAGGGCATATTCAATTTGCATGGTAAATATTACATTCATTTTCTTCATGCTGCGTCCTAATTAGGCACTGGATTGTTTTTGTTTTTTTCTTCATTCATATCTTTTTATATCCTCAGGGTGATCGTGGAGAGAAAGGAATGAAGGTAAACAAGCTTTGTTTTAGTGGCACACACACATACAATTCACGAGTGACAGATTCATTAACAGACAGCTAATGTCCATTTCTCTGTTTAGGGCAGCCCTGGGACTGGATCTCCTGGCCCCAAAGGTGATCGTGGGTCTTCAGGACCACCTGGACTGCCTGGCCCACAGGGTCCTTTAACAGAATTGATAGGCATGGAGGATAAAATGGTGGAAAGGGTGCAGGGTGCAGTAGGCCTGCCTGGGCCACCCGGTCCGCAGGGTCCAGAAGGGGAGCCGGTGAGTAACAAAAACATCTTTTGGCATCGATGTACACTTGAAAGAGTTCATATTCAAATAATTTGATTGTCTGTTGAGAACATATAGTTAAAAGTTTAAGAACATAGGCCTTTTGATGTATTATAGGGTGAACCAGGACAAGAAGGCAAAATTGTAAGTTTCCTATAAGTATTTTTTCTGGAAAGTGTTTAAACAAATACTAAGACAAGTTTTTGTTAATTCTTTTTTGGTCATTTTATTTAGGGTCCTGAAGGATCTCAAGGTTTGCCAGGTTCTAAAGGATCTAAAGGGCAGAAGGTGGTTTACATAATTATATATATATATTTTGTTTTTTGTTTTTTGATGAATTGATGATTAATTCACTGAAATACATTATATATAAGATATAAATGATCTCAGTTATTCACATCCAAAATAAAATTACCATTTACATAATATGTGTATATATTTTTTCTGTCTATATATAAATACAAGCATAAATTATTCATTCATTCATTCATTTATTTTCCTTTCGGCTTAGTCCCTTTATTAATCTGGGGTCGCCACAGCGGAATGAACCGCCAACTTATCCAGCATATGTTTTACACAGCGGATGCCCTTCCAGCCACAACCCATCACAGGAAAACATCCATCTCACACTCACAACACACTCATTCACACACATATACTACAGACAATTTAGCTTACTCAATTTACCTATACCGCATGTCTTTGAACTTGTGGGGGAAACCGGAGCACCCGGAGGAAACCTACGCGAACACGGGGAGAACATGCAAACTCCACACAGAAATCCCAACTGACCCAGCTGAGGCTCGAACCAGTGACCTTCTTGCTGTGAGGCGATTGTGCTACTCACTGCGCCACCGCATTGCCCCAAGCATAAATTAAATATGCAAAAATATACAAAACAATCTATTATTTTTTATATGTATGTTACACTTTGTAGCCAAATTAATCTCTTAATGAGGTTAAAGGTATTGAGGATGAAAAAAATATCTATTTTTAAAAACAGTTCTTTGTATCACTAGGGACAGAAAGGGGTAGGACATCAAGGTCCTCAAGGTCTACCTGGGCCACCTGGACCTCCTGGACCCCCAGTCTCAGACAAAACAGTGAGTATCAATGTAAATAGTCCTGCTTTGTGTGCTTGAATTTATAATGTACACACAAGTTCAAGACAATAAGCGATATACTGTGTATACTGTACACTTTAAACTGTGTGCAAAGGGCTCCTTTTCAGCCATTCACTCCACTTTATCCCACTTTATAGCACTTAGGAAACCAATCGCTCCAAGTTTGTATAAAAAAAAGAGCCAATGAATATTGGTAAGTGAAATCTGCATAAAGGCCACTCTCATAGATATGGGTATTTGAGTGGCTGTAGGCAGTCACTTATTAGATTTTTGCTTTTGGAGCAAGCCAGAAAACAACATTAAGTTTGTTTGTTAAAACCACTTCCACTTTGTGCATGCAATGGTGTATTCAATGGCATTTAGCAGTAGGTCTATGGGTTATTTTGCTGTTCCTGGGAACTTCAGAGATTCCATCTAAAAGAGCAGTTCTAAGATTAAGCACGGGCAGATTGCAACTTTATCAAGATAGTGTTCCATCCATGTTTTTCTGAATATAATAGTCTGCTACCTCCAGATGATGATCAAAAGAGCTGCAATACATGCATATTCTTTCTGTTGTGGGGGGACTAGTGAATGCCTGCACTGCGAGACTCATGCTGTCACAGGTTTGATCCCCTTCTGTTAAAACCCGAAAAGTTCTCTCATCTAGAGCCCCTGTAGTTAGTACACAATGATACCTGGTCATAGAAGGTTAGAGCTGCTCTACTGATTTATCTCATATCATGACACGGTCACGCTCTCTTTTGATATGGATGATTGGCTGCATTGGAGAGCATGCTTTCATTTACTGATGATGAATCAACCATGGATTCACCTCCTGAGGTGCCTGCACATTATGAAGACGACACAACTTCATCAGTTGCCAATAAATCTGACAACACTCCTGAGACTGGCCATCAAGAGACCAGGAGGCCACCTTATTTCCAGTGGAGGATTGGGGCTGCAACTGCATATTGTGTGCGATACACCAGGTGCTCACCCCTCACCCCCAGCCTCTGGGCCTATTTTGCAAGTCAGGTAGGTTGACAGGTCTTGCTTGTTGCACCATTACAGTCTCCCCCCTAATGAATCCCCCTGGGAAAGGACCACCACTCTCAGGGATGAGGCTCCATCTGTCACCCACTTTTAGAAATATAGAACCTGCATATTTGGTTACCAGATGTGACACCAGCAGTAATTGACACTGCTACTCAGGCTAGAGCCCTTCGATGAGGGCGCCTACATCATGTGGTGAAGTCTATTCACTGACTGGGTACTTCTCAGTGATGTGACCCCCAAACTTGCCCAATTAGAGTCATGTTATCCTTCTTTGAGGTAAAATGGAGAAGGCTGTCACTCAAAGGCACAGAAGGTTTTCATCATTGTCCTCTCTGTTCTACATGGGCAGTAGATGGTGGGGCATTCAGGAAGCATGACATAATGATCCAGACTCTAGGAATGCCAAGACATTGAAACCCTTATAGGCTTCCCCCGCAGGTCCATTTGAATCTCTCTGAAGGTCTGTCAGGTTTTGGCCCAGGCAAGTCTCACATTATTCTGAGACACTTATCCGGTTATGTGCCCAAGATGCCCACAATGTCCCACGAGACCAAGTAGAAGACCTGCAAGCTCTGCCCATGGAGGATGCAGCCCCAGCTGTTCCTTATGTGCCCTGTCCAAGAACTACACTCCATTGGACTTCACACAGATCTCAGAGGTTCTCACCAGATTCTTGTCTGTTTTGTAGGCTAGCAGAGAGAAGTTCTCTCTCTAGACAAGTCCACTTGATACTGATGCCATCACCTGGGCGTAACCAGTCACATGGTGAGTCATCAGTAGTGCTGCCTTTCCCTGAGCATTAGTGCATGGCACCTCTCTAGCAGACATTAGTAAAGCTGCTGGCTGGGCAACACCTAACTCATTTACAAGATGCTATAATCTTTAATTATAATCTTCAACCTTACCCAGGTAAGTGATATAAACTTTAGCAAATTCGCATTCAGCGAGGTTTACAGTCAGTGATGCAGCTTTTAATCTTGAAAATACCTCACGTAAGGTCTCAACATGCTCCTCCCACGTGGACAAGTACACCACGATATCATAAAGATATGCGTCACAGTTCTTTATAGTCCCATAAGACTAGGTCCATGAGTCTTTGGAATGTGAAATGGCCGTTACGCATCCTGAACGCCATCACGGAGTACTGACCAAAGAAGTCTGGGGTGACAAAGGCAGAAACCTCAGCAGTGCATGGAGGCACTTGACAGTATCCTTTAAGCAAATCAAGCTTCGTTACAAACTTTGCAGGTCTAACTTTGTCGATACAATCATCCATCCTCGGCAATGGAAAGCAGTCAGGTTTGGTAACAGTATTTACCTTTCTAAAGTCAGTGCAGAGAATGGAAAGAAGCATCAGATTTCAGGACTAAAAGGAAGGGAGAGCTCCATGCACTCTGGTCCAGCTCCACTAAACCATGAGTGAGCATATATTCCACTTATGTTTTCATAATTTTACGTTTACAATGATTGACTCCATATAGATGTTGTTTGATGGGAGATGCGCTGCCTACATCAATATCATAACAAAACGTTTATTAAGCACACCACACTGTGTTTTTGGTAATTGGATAGGTAAGACAAACGGGAATTCAAGTCCTTTAAAATGACAGAGTTTTGTAAACTCCCAACCACTACAGCATCACTAGTTTCAGTTTCCATATCACTCTCATTCGATACGGCTGGCACTGCCACTGCAGATTTACCCATCACTTCCTTGGAGTTTCATGCATGACAGGGTTTCAACATATTGATATGGAACATTTTGACTTTCATACGATGATCTGGGTTCTTAAGCAAGTAGTTGGTGTCATTTATTTTTTTTCACAACATAAGGGTCCACAAATTTGGTTTAAAAAGCAGAGCCAGGCACCGACAGTAAGGGGAGCACTAAATCACCTGGACCAAAAACACCATCCTATTACTGTTTTAACAGTATATTACTGTCATCTCACCAGACAACTTTGAAAAGGGTTCTAAGGCGTAATGAAATCACTGCCATACAGAGAATTTATAGTAATCTGCTCAGACACAACAGTAAGGGGAAACAGGAGAGAGAAGTTTTCGAACAGCGGCAACAATGTGCTTTTATAATTGGCGCCGCCCCTCTCACAGCTGTACCTGATCTTCCCTCATGCGGAGAGATAGAGAGAAAGAGAGAGATAAGGGAGAACACAGCACACAGGTACAATACACACCAGCATTGTCAAATAAAAAGTTACTGAATACATAACAGAGCCAATTCCTCCTATGTATTAGGTAAGTGTTGAGGTAACAACATGCATGTGCTTATTATTACTCTGCTAGTAATTTTCCCAACCAGAGAACCTTGGTACTTGGTGGAAGAGACAGATGTTTAGCCCACCCTCCAACCATGATGGCATTCAAGGCCTAAGCAGAATGCTCAAATTCATCTTTGACCGACCTATTTCTGAATTTGGGGTTACACTAAACACTTCCAATCACATCCTTAAAATGGAGAAAACTTTAACTAAATTTACAGACATATTGTTGTGCAGACTATCATGAATCTTGATAAATGAGCTAATATATGTTTTATGTTGTAATGTTTTCTCTTCAGACATTTGTGGATATGGAGGGTTCTGGATCATCTCAGGTATGTTTCAGTAATAAACGTAATACCTTCTAGTTTAAGTTCATCTTACTATCAGTAGTAGTGTACTTTGCTGAAGTCTTTGATATACTAAACAGGACAAATTAGCACAAGAGCTGTGGAACAGAAGCACAAAACAGAAGCAGCAGCTGATTTCCATAGTGACCAAAAACAGCCAAAATTACTGTATGTGATAACCATTTATATGTAATCTAACAGGGCAGGCAGGTGAATGTGGATAAAGACAAAATGCCTGTAAATGTCTCGGTTATGAACGTAACCCCTCGTTCCCTGAATAGGGAATGGAGACATGTCTGGAAGACACTTTGGGAGTACGCCAGCCAAGCAATCACTCTGAAGAGTAAGAAAATGGGCCAATGAATGCCAACTCCGCAGGTGCCAGCGATCAATCATTAACAGTGTATATAGCTGGCACGTGCAGAGGAAGCCTTCGAGCCTGCCTAATAAAGAGCCAAACACTTAACTAACTAAGACTCAGCTGCTGTGGCATCAGAGACACACATCTCCATTCCCTATTTGGGGAACAAGGGTTACGTTCGTAACCGAAACGTTCCCCTTATAGGAACTCTAACGTGTGTCTGGAAGATACTTTGGAAGAGTGTATGGAAAACGCCACAGCAGCTAAGCCTGTCACGCCCCTGATGTGAAGTTTGCCAAGCATAGCGTGAGCGCACAAGCATCACAAAGGGTGCAACCTTCCAACATCCCCTAGGCCCTTTAATTACCAATACATGGGAATAATATAGAAAGAATTTAGATAGGGGTCGTAAATGTGCTTTTATCTAGATAATTGTAGTCTAGGGATTTTTAAAATTACAACAGTACGTTAGGAAAGCGTGCCAGTGCCTGAAGGGGGAGGACGCTGCAGAGGCCACCTGCTACCCAAGAGGGGAGACTTGATGGCATTAAGAACATATGGACTAGCCCTATCCAGGGGGAGTGCTGCATATGATAAGCTGGTTAGCGGGTAGGGAAGACACGGGTCCACCTGAGAAGGGGGAACACTCCGTGGCTGAAAAAGCATATGGGATCGCTATCGGGGACCGCGCATAGCTGGCACCGAACTCCAGCATGTGGGTAGACCAAGTGGGCAAGCACTGCATCGACATGCTGGACATCCTCATAGATCGACTGTCGATGCACTGCCTGTCGATGCACTGCATAGACATGCTGGACCCCCAGACCTGTGATGCAGTACCCGTGTCCATCATCCGGAGATAGGAACCACAGCATCCAGAAACACACAGTCTGAACAGCGTCTTGAAAAAGACTTGTTGCTCGACCGTGTTGCTCTCTTAGGGATCTGCTCTTTTAGTGAAAACTGCTCTTTCAGCTATCAGCGAGATCATTGTCCGCACTGGTAGGAATACTGCTTTCTTGACAAAATCAGCTTAGCAGAGGTACTCTTCAGTCTCTAGTGTGAGGCTCTGAAGCGAAAATCTAAGGCGCGCTCTGCACATACCAGCTATATACTCTGTTAATGATTGATAGCTGGCACCTGTGGAGCCGAGCTCTGCCAACTTATTGGCATTCATTGGCCTGTTTTCTTACTCTTCAGAGTGACTGGTCGTCTAGCGTCCTCCCAAAAGTTTCTCAACCTTAATAAACAGTACTTGCACTGCCACAAACTGTTAGTAAATCTGTCCCCTTGTGATTATATTCCATAGGCTATGGTTGTGAAAAATAGGATTTCTAATATCAGTCTCTTTTCATATAGGAAGCTGATGGCAAGCTGATGTATATTCTAAAAACTGGCATTTTAACAAACTTAGCATGCCCTAACATGCACTCTTTGACATGCTTTTTGGTATGGTGACAGTCTGGAAGAAAGACTGTCTCTATGTCTGTCCAAATAAATTAAGCAGATTGGCTGATGTTGTGTGCTCTGTAATTATCTTTTGCATAAATATATATTTTAATATGTTTTTAACTTTTTAGGGTTTATGTTGTCCTGGTCCACCAGGGCCTCCTGGACCCCCAGGGCCACCAGGTCCAGAATGGGAAAATGAATTTGAGCCCACTGAAATTTCCCCAACTGGTCTACCTGGACAAAATGGGTTGCGCGGACGTCCGGTAAGAAAACATCTTCTGTTCATAAACGTTTTTTTGACTGCTTAAAGACATTTCTTAAAAT
This sequence comes from Danio choprae, assembly GCA_903798125.1. Lineage (NCBI taxonomy): Eukaryota > Metazoa > Chordata > Actinopteri > Cypriniformes > Danionidae > Danio > Danio choprae. The sequence goes on along the minus strand of CAIGQW010055671.1, from coordinate 9,086,786 downwards.
GAATATACATACATAAATGCTCTCTATTCAAATCAGCTCAATCTTGCAGAAAAAAATATTGCAGATACACAAACCCTTAAAATACACACTACATACAACACAGTCTTACAGACCGAGATAAAATCAAAACAATGCAGCAAAAACTGGAAGCAGGTTATGTTGCCTGTGAGCATTTACTGTAACTGTAAAACATACAGAAATTCTCTTTGTATGAGGGAGGCTATGTGTTCCTCATGATTTTTATTGG
>CAIGQW010055671.1:8970518-8996539 GCA_903798125.1 Danio choprae | reverse complement strand
CAATGATGCGCCCCTGCTGTAATTCAGTTGATGAAATGGATTTATTTTTAATACACCAGTACAATTACCAGTGCTGGGGTGACAATTGTTTTTCTTAGGGTGGTAATTGCCACTCCATGCCACCGTGGTAGATCCACCCCTGACTTGTGGTCCTTTGCATTCCATTTAATATTTAAAGGCATAGTTCACCCCAAACATTAAATTTACTCATTATTTACTTTCCCTAAAGTGGTTCCAAACATTTGTGAAATTCTTTCCTCTGTTGAACACAAAATATATTTTGAAGAAGTAGCTTAAAACCTGTAAGCATTGACTTGCTTTCTACAAAATATCTTCTTTTGTGTTCAATAGAAGAAAGAAAGTGAAGCCGGTTTGGAACAAGTAAATGATGACAGAATTTTCTTTTATGGTTAAACTATTAAAAATTATAATTTTCAGAAAATTAACAGCATATGCTGGTAAAGCAGGTTTTGACACATGGCTGCTGGTTTAAGCTGGTTCTTCCTGGTCATTAACTGGTTTAAGATACTTTGCTAGTCATATGCTAGTTCTAATATGGTCCTGACCAGCAAAGATCCAGCACAGGACCATCAAGGAACCAACACATGACCAGCAAAGAACCAGCAGGCAATTGTCAAAACCTACCTTACTCTTTTTCCAAAAACAAATACATACTTGTTTGAACATACATCTCATTGATGTACTATATGAACATTCCTTGTTTATTTCCATTTTAGGCCTACACCATTCAGGGACAGTATGCAATCCCACACCCAGACGTGAGTAAAATGTATTTTGCAATCCTTTATCCCTCTTTAGCATTCTTAGTAACCTTTGCTTTTTTTGTGAACTGATCTGCTTTATTAAACTTAAAACAATTATACATCTATTTCTATGTTTTATATGTGAGATTTCACACAGCTTCCATTTGGTAGTGTCCTTTTGTTATTAGAGTTTGTAATCTCCAAGCAGGACTCCTTTCTGTAATGGAAACTTCTTAGGTGTACTGATCCTCCTCCCTCCCCCCGCAGTTGACAAAGCTCCATCAGCTGGCTATGCAGCAAACCCCTTTTACCTCCCTCGGACAGACCACCCCCGCTTTCCCTGGTACGTACCCAACCCTCCCGCTACACACCCTTCACTATATACCTGTAGGTGTTTCATTCACTTTCTTGTCTTTCACTCTTCTCCCCCCTGGATGGGCAACTTGACAAATCTAAATTGACTTTTCATTACATTTTTAGATAAGGCTGTATTTGTAGTGTTGTATATACATTACAATAACCTTGTAACTGTAAGCTGAAATAATTGTCTCTCACTTTGCAAAAAACAAACAGCACAAACTGAGCATGTTGCATACTAATACGCTGAAACTCATTAAAAAAAACTGCTTTTTTATAGTTTATGTAAACAAATACCCACATGGAAAAAATACCATAGTAATTAGTAAATACTATAGCTTTTTTGACCATATTATAAATACTTACCTGTTGTTGTAATACAGCAACTAATGTAAACAAATTACCCAATACACTCATTTCTACAATTATGGGGAATATTATACTATAGTATGCTATAGTGTTGTACATACTGTAATATATATAGTAACATACTTTATTATAGTATCATTCAAAATTACTACAGCGATTACTATAAATTACTACATTATTTTTTCATTAGTATCCCAGTAATAAACCGCATTTACAAAACTTTATTAATAACCTAAATCTTAAGATACTGCATTTTGTCTGTAGCACTGCTAGCTCTTCTGCCGCACAAGAGAACACATTTTTATATTTTTTGGGGTTAAAAAAAGTGTGTGAGCTTGTGGTATATTTCCTTCTTCACTGCAAACCGTTGCTCCGTCTCGATGCGCTTGAATGCGCAGTAACCCATTTCTGTCATAGGCCTAGATGCGCACTTCAAAATTGACAGAATGCAGGCTACCATTATATGCTAGTCTGCTAAGACTGCATAAGGGGGCAAAAATAAAGACTGCATGTGATATCACATATTCTTGGGTACTTATCTTAAACTATAGTATGAATGTAATGTGGATAGACTACAAAGGGTGATTATGTTATATTCCAGTTTAACTTAAGTAACAAACTATAACATTTCTGCAGAACCCATAATTGCAACTTGTAAATTGGTTCTAAGAGCCACAGCATGTACTGTACCATATGAATCTTGTACAACTTTACTGCAGCACATTAGTTTAGGAACTATGTTAAAGGCTGTGTAAAATCAAAATCACTTTGCTTGCGATCACATTGTTATTCTTTAGGTGAACAAATAATCTGCAAGTTCATACACTGACAGAAATGTTTTGGTAATCTTCAAAGTCTGACCATCTGCTTTCGTGATTGGAGTGGTGGTCCTTCTCTGTTGACATCAGTTTGACAGCTTCAGCTACAATATTCTTAACCACACTCCACTTAACATTAGTTTGCTACTAGAATATAATGCACAAAATGAAAGCCCCAATATTGTATTTCAGTCGGAAGTTCATGTGGATTTTACATGATAGAAATTTTGCTGTTGAAATAAATAAGTCTAAATCCAAAAATGTGAACAGGTAATGGTAAACTAAGGGAAATATGTATGGAAAATGCTACAGCAGCTGAATCACCTATACCTAGCTATTCTGACTCTGATATGACAGTATGTTGGGAAAGCGTTCCAGTCCCAAAGGGGAAGGATTCTGCGGAGGTCAATTGCTACCCTAATGGGGAGAACTTGTGACAATATATGCATATGGGCTAACCCTATTAAAGGGAACTCATCATATGAAATATGGTTAGCTAGTGGAGAAGAAACCGATCCGCATGTGAAGTGGGACTCACCGTGACTAAATGGCACTGATCCCCAGAATGTGGGTTGACCAAGAGGGCACACCAGACAACCTTATAGGACTAACACTTGGCTCCTCCATCGAGACAGGTGTTGGGGGCCTTGGAGGAACTCTCTAGGTTTCACCAGCAGGGAACTCAAACTAGTAGAGCAGTATAAGCAGATATAACTATAACTCCTGGTTAAAGAGCACGGCGCAACAAGCATTTTTAACACCAAGCCTAAAAATGGCTGGTTTTTAAATCTTGATTGGCTGGTGCTACCCAGCAACCGGGAGGAATCTGGCTCCACTCAGAGATAGTAGAATTTCTCAAATGTTTTAGGTGTTGCCCAGCCCGCAGCTCTACAGTTGTCTGTTAGAGAGGCTCTGCGTGCTAATGCCCAGGAGGAGGCAGGACTCCTACAGTAGTTGAGTGTGCACTTACCCCCGGGGACACAGCTTGCCTTGGGTATGATATGCAAGGGCGATGGCATCCACAACCCACAACCCACTTTCTATCTGGCGACTGCCAAAACAGACAAAAAGCAAAAAAAAAAAAAAAAAACAGACAAGAGAATGCTCTGTGTGGGGCATGTAAGCACACAGTGTGGGAACGGGTCACAGCAATAAAGAGGTTTGGTATGCCTCCTCCAGGGGCAATGGTTGAAGTCTCACTACCTGATCTCGAAATGGAGTGGTAGGAACCTTGGGCACATTGCCAGGCCGGAGTCTCAGGACATTGTAAGAGTTAGCTGGCCCAAATTCCAAACATGATTTGGTGACAGAAAATGCCTCCAGGTCCCTGACTCTCTTGCTAGAAGCCAGCGTGATCAGCAGAGCTGTCTTCAAAGATAGAAATCTTAAAGATACTGAATCAAGCGGCTCTCTTTGCAGTGCAGAGGGGACCACAGAGTGATCCCAAAAGGGCACGAGAGGTCAGCTACCGATGCTGGTAGGTCGCCTAAGTTTTCCGTGTCATGTCTATGGATCACACATAAAGGTTCTAGAGATCTGGACGCAGGTGCCAGATGGTGCCCCTCCTTGAGAAAGAAGGTCCTTCCTCAGGAGAATCAGCCAGGGAGGGGCTGTCCTGAGAAATGTGAGTTCTGGAAACCAGGTCTGGGTGGGCCAGTGTGGTGCAACCAGCAAGACCTGCTCCTCGTCCTCCTTGACCTTGCACAGTTTGTGCAAAAAGATTCACTAGGGAAACGCATACTTGCCCGATACAAATGTCCGAAGCCAGCTGTGAGCCAGTGCATCTGTGCTGAGCTGAGCCTTGGACAGGAAATAAAACAACTATCAGGAGTTCTTGGCTGAAGCAAACAGGTCAACCTGAGCTTCTCCAAAACACTCCCATATCAGCTGGAGTACTTTGGGGTGGAGTCGCCACTCTCCTGGGAGTGTGAGCTGCATGCCATTCGTTGCTGCTTGCCATTGACATCCCGGGCCCATGAGCAGATGGCGAGTGAGCTGAGACATGCAACAAAAACCTAAATTTAATAACACAATTTAACATGAACCTTTTTATATCTGAAATGAAAAATAAGAACAATCTGTAAATAAATCAAATCCAAAAGTTAAATGTGAAGTGCCACTAGGAATTAATGTAATGTCAGTTCACCTTTTTCACTTTGAAAAAATTAAAAAATGAACAGTATTTTACTGTAAATTATAGGAAAATTTTCATTAGATTTATTACAGTTTTATAAAATATTTAGACAGTTGCACAGTTTAACCATGGTTAGTATTGTGTTAAATGTTATCTGTATTTCTCAGTTCTCCTGCATTTTTTCTGTTAATAGGTGTGGATGCCAGTTCACAGGCCAGTACTCATGAACTCACCATTCCAAATGATGTGAGTATAATTCTTTGTGACCCAGTTTTTGGGGAAACTGTATCAAAGATAGGGGTGTAACGATACACTCAAGCCCTGACGATGCACTGAGGTCTTATGAAGCAAAGGAAACTCTCTGTGCAACAAAGTGAACATTATTTACAAATGTATTATCTGCAATATCTCTGTGATAAACAAATGTGTGTGATTTCATGGCCATGAAACACCATTATCAACGTAATACAGAAAAACAGAATTGACCTTTTTGGGTGAAATACACCTTATAGAGTAAGCCGAGTACTGAAAAAAGCAAGTTCAGTATTGCAAATCATATGGTTTGCATAAGCGATGCACATCGGCACATTTATATTTCACAGTTTCACATTATGATGTATCGTTATACCCCTAATCAAAGAAGAATGTAAAGAACAGCCATTGAACTAATTTGAATCTGTCTAACTTTATATTTTCAGCTAATAGGCTGTATAATTGGACGTCAGGGCACCAAAATTAATGAAATCCGTCAGATGTCTGGGGCTCAGATCAAAATTGCTAATGCCATGGAGGGGTCATCAGACCGCCAGATCACCATTACTGGAACACCTGCCAACATCAGCCTGGCACAGTATCTTATAAATGCCAGGTGAGATTCAAACCAAGTAACAGAATAAATGCTAAACCCAGATGTATGTAAGTTCTGAATTCAAATCTATTTTAATATATTTATATTTTTCAAGGCTGAATTTAATTGATGAATAAATAATGTAAAATTTTAACTTTTTTATTAATATAGATTTAATTTTTTTTTTTTTTTTGAAAAGCCGAAGCCTAGTTTTCAATGACTATTACAAAAAAATGTTGGTGTATTGTCTTCAAAAATAATTCTATACTGATTTATATTCAGGAAAATTTATATTAGTAGTAGTAGTAGTAGTAGTATTAGCAGCAGCAGCAGCAACTCTTTTAGTAGTAGTTGAATTTGGGGGTGGTCAGTATTCCCAGTGTTGCCGTTTTCCTGCACAATTAAGCTATTTTGAATAATATGAAGTTGGAGTTTGCGCTTTTAATGTGCAAAATGAAAACTCAATCATTTCGTAACGAACACTGATCCTGGAAAGTTTACCTGGCAACCGGAAAAAAACTGCTAAAAGTGAGCTAAAAAACACAGCTATGATTGAGCTGGTTTTTCTTCAACCTGGCAACCCTGGACGTGGTCCTTGTGTATGTTTTGAGAATTAAAGATATAGATAAGTTAAATATAGATAAGATAAATAAAGAATAAAAAAAACATTTAACAAATATAACATGGGAAAGTTCATCTAAAAATTAAAATTGTCTTCTGTTGAACACAAAAGAATATATTTTGAAGAAGGGGAGGGGGGGGGCATGCACAAGCAAAACTAAATTATTACCCATGGCTCTTGACAATAAATTGAAGCCTTTTGAAATTAAACTATTGGTCTGTGAAAGAATTGTAACAATGTTAAAATCCACAGATCTAATGCTAATTGTTCACAATATAGCGAGCATCTTGTATCATTTGTCAATATGGTTGCCTATATAAAACAGTTGTAAACAAACTCACCCATATAACAAACAAGGCAGTAATTTTGTCAACAATGTTGGGTTTCTTGCACAGACCGATCGTTTTGCTTCATAACACATGTATCATCAGAAGCCATGGCTAATAATGTTATTTTTTTCTTTTTAGTATTTAATATTTGATACTCTTAATAGTATTTAGTACTTTTTGCTTCATGGTTACAACATTTTTATTTTGTTAAAAATAATGTTCCCCATAAAAATGGTGGTGGTGGTGGGGGTGGGAGGGGACTAAAACTGACATTACATTCTTAAAATCTGACACGTGTAATAATTGAGTGTTTAAAATTGGCTTTTCTTGACTTAATTGTGAACACTCTTATTTGTCAGTCACTGATCATTATGCTCTACATGCTTAAGTATGTATTTTTCTACTGTGCAGGTTCAGAGATGTGGCAGCCATGTGGACGGACCCTTCTACCATGACCACCTCCTGAAGTCACGTTATGCTCTATTTATCAAAGATGTTCTGCACTCTATTTGGGCCTCATCAATTTTCTTAAAACCTGGGTTATAGAAGTTTGTTTCTCGGGATTATTGAATCGCATTTAGTGTAATTCACCCAGTTCAAATCATTCATTCCATCAAAAAACAGGAAACAAGAAGAAAAAAAAACCTCTGTGCATATACTGTATTTATTGTCTGCATTGAAATTATTCTAATAAGCATTATTTAGGCAGTTTTGGAATCGTGTCTGTGTACAAGAATATAATGCATTGTCTTATTAATTAAATATAGTTTAGAGTTCTAGCACAGAAACTTAGCATGCTGAATGTCTAGCGGTTATTACTCTTATTTATTTCAAACTAATTGTTTTATTCATATTATACAGTATATTCAAATGTATTTAAGTTATCATACATGTAATGTGAGCAATAATTTGTATTAAAATATGCTTCATTTCGATTTGTAAGTGGCGAAACGGGCAGTCATAAATGTGATTTTTGGAAGAAAAAAAATCTCATTTTAATTATACTGTAAAAAGCAATTAGTTGACTATAAAAAAAAGGTTCGTTAAGTCAACTTAATAGTTATTCATATTTTTAAGTAAAGTCAATTTGTCACTTTTAAAGCAGCGGCTTTAATCACTTCATTAAAGTAACTAATCGCTTTTTATGGGAAACAAAATGACGTTTTACAGTGAAGGTGACATTTATTGTTGATTTATAATTTATAACACGCAGTTTGTTTTATACAGCGCATGACATTCTTTGGTCTGAAAATAGTTGTCGGTTACAAACCAGATGAACTAGTCGGTGTTTAAAGATTTTTCAGCCTTCAGAAGGGCCTGATTGTTTAACCTTTGGCATTTTTACTTGGCTCAACTTCATTGATGTTGACTGTGCTTCAAGTAATTGTAATAGTTTATAAAGCAATGTACTTTGTTTACATCTTTGTTTATTGCCGTGATGTGCTGCAATGACGTGGATAACTGACAGTGTGACGGTGTCACATCAGTCCAGACATACTTACGAAAGATTCATTTAATCATTTAAGAACTGACCCTTTTGGGCAACGCAATTGTGATTAAAGTAAAGCAGCAAGTAATAGAAGCTGATTTGAATGTAATGTTGTGACTTTTTAACAGGTCATTTGCTGTTAAGCTTGTCAAATGTACACCCAGTTGAAACAAACAACTTACAGCATCAATGAATATATTCGTTCAAATTCTTTTTTTCCAAACCTCGTTTCAATAGATAGTGATTACATTGTGAGTTCTATTGTATATCTGCTGTATTTGCTCAATATTACAGTTCTCTGTTTAGAATGTTTATTATTTATATCACAGAAATGGGTTCGGATTCATTCAAACGTAATGTATTATGTATGGATTTCGCTGTTGACTGGTATGTAAGATTTTATGTGATTAATAATATGGCATAAAATCTCTTCTTCTTTTTTATTGCAATCTCATTTACTTCATCGCACGGGTACTTACGAAGGAAAAAAAAATTTATATGTATTTCTTTCTGTCATTTCTATTTCTAAATTGTGCTCCAGTGACTTATAATTGTATAATCATGCCCATGTTCTGAGTCTGCAATATTGTTATTCTGAATGTTGGCAGTCTTTATACAGTATAACATCATATAACAGGTTATGTCACCATATACAAAATAGATGCGTTTTGCAAAGATAATAATTTGTTTAAAGTCTAAGAAAACAAGAACCACTGACTACAATCTTTAAGTTTTTACTTATTACTTATCTTCATCTTTATTTCCATATGATTTTTTTTCTTTCAATAAAGTCTCTTGATCTCACGTAGGTTTTGTTTATTTTCTGTGGCAGTGATTTATACTTGAATATGTGTGGAATTGTATTTATACTTATTAGATGATTTAGGTGATAGCTTATTTACTCAGCATCAAACATTCAGAAACGTGTATAGCAAACAATGTTAATACTATTATAGCTTTATTTTCACTTTACATATTAAATTATTAGGGGTCTAACATTGCCCCCCTGTGTTATATATGATCATCACCACTGGCTGGAGAGAGATGTGACCCAGGGGGGGAAAAAACTGTCTTAAATGTTTTTTTTTAGTTTGAGCACATACCCCTTAAATTGTCTGTGGACGGTGCTGATTGGGTTGTTGAAATTTTGTACTTTGATGTACACATGAAAAAAAAACTCTGTTTGTTTGTTTTTAAAAATGAAATTGAAGATCATCCTAAAAAAATATTCAGGATGCTATATTGGGATATTTTAATTTTGTAGTTTGATGTATACATGAAAAAAAAACACAGTAGTGTTCATTTTAAATTCTCTTAAAAAGTTCAGTATTTGTCCTCACAGCAAGAAGGTCGCTGGTTCGAGCCTCGGCTGGGTCAGTTGGCGTTTTCTGTGTGGAGTTTGCATGTTCTCCCCGTGTTGGCGTGGGTTTCCTCCGGGTGCTCCGGTTTCCCCCACAAGTCCAAAGGCATGCGGTACAGGTGAATTGGGTAAGCTAAATTGTCCGTAGTGTATGTGTGTGAATGAGAGTGTGTGGATGTTTCCCAGTGATTGGTTGCAGCTGGAAGGGCATCCGCTGCATAAAACATATGCTGGATAAATTGGCGGTTCATTCTGCTGTGACCCCAGATTAATAAAGGGACTAAGCCGAAATGAAAATGAATGAATTAATGAGTTCAGTATTTGCATTTTTCTAACCTGGAATTGAAGATCATCCCAAAAAAAATATTCAGCACGCTTCAATGAGATGTTGAATTTTTGTAGTTCGAAACAAAACCCACAATATTGTTAATTTCAAATTCTTATAAAAACTTTTCTATTTTTACCTAGAATTGCAGATCAAAAATATTTGTTAAATATCTACCCACACAAAATGGCACTTTAGCTCTGTTCTCTAACGAAATACAAACTTCAGCTCTCTGGCTAGGCAAGCTCGAATTTAGGCTAATGCCAAGATTTAGAGGGTTTTTGGGCTGTTTTGTACGTTTTCGGTGTTGTTTCTTCTTTGTTGTTGTTCTATCGTCATGACAACTAAATTCTTCACAGCTGATTGGCTGAAAGACTGTAATGAAAATATTGGGAAAATTATGACATATTAGAGCAGGGGTCAGCAAACTTTTTTTCGTTCCTGGAGGGCCGGTGTCCTGCAAATTTTAGCTCTAGCCCTAATCAAACACACCTGAACATCTAATCAAGGTCTTACTAGGTATATTTGAAACATCCAGGCAGGTTTGTTGAGTTGGAGCTAAACCCTGCAGGGACACCGGCCCTCCAGGGCTGAGATTGGTGACCCCTGTATTAGAGAAACAAATGTATTTTCCTGCAACGATAGCAGATGACCATTTGAAGGCTATTTTTCTTACATGAAAACACAGACACACACTTACACAAAATATTCAGGTTGCTTCGTTGTGATGTTGACATTTTATAGCTCGATGTAGGTTACGCATGAAACAGCACTAAAAAATTATTCAAGACACTTCATTGAAATGTTGTGAGACGATATTTCAATACACATCGGGGAAAACACAATAATGTCTATTTTCTTAAAAAGCTAAACTATTTTTTTCTTAAGATCTTCCCCAAAATAATTTGGCAGTTTGATGTACACATGAAAAAAAGCACAATACTGTTCATTTATAATTCTTGTTTAAACCTAAAAAAAAAATACCTACCTAAAATTGAAGAACATAAAAAATTATTTAGGATTCTTTATTGAAATTTGATGTGAACGTGAAAAACCCCCAATTGTGTTAACTGTAAATTTTCTTAAAAACTAACAAATAAAATAATAATAATAAAATAAAATTCTGACCTGAAATTGAAGAACATCCCAAGTAAGAATTCAGGATGCTTTATTGGAATAGAGGGATGACAGTCACATGCTTTTTAAATAATATTAAAACTCCATTGCTTCTGAGCTTCAGCTCGATGTGATGAAATGTGAATTAACACGGGGAGAACATGCAAACTCCACACAGAAATGCCAACTGACCCAGCCGAGGCTCGAACCAGCGACGTTCTTGCTGTGAGGCGAGAGCGCTACCCACTGCACAACTGAAAATAAAAAAAAGATGATGGGATATTTCTGTTTTTAGCACTCCTTTTTTCTGATCTGATTTTAATTTAGTTCAATGACAAAACATAAGTAAATAGTGCTCTTCCGCCTAACCGGCTTTACTGAGGTGAAGTTTGATTTATATTCACACATTCGTTCATTTTTGAACAGTGACAACTTGTGACATGCTCCCACAACCCAATGCCAGCTTTGGGGAAATTGGCAGTAATAAGTATAATTCCTACACAACCGAAAAATGTGCTAGATATAAAACAGTTTCTCAAAAAGGTTTTTACGTTTGGAACTGTAGTATTATAAAATACTATAACGTTTTCTAACTGGGGAATGGCTTGATCTGGTGTTATATAAGGTTGTCTATGTTCTGCTTTTTACCCAGACAGCAGCTCTGGACACAGACACACTGGATGGCACCGGTGAGCTTTCTGGTTATTTGGCTCCTCTGCCTTTACATTTGGCTGATTCTGCATCCACAGACCAGATGAACAGCAAGAGGAAAAGGCAGAGCAGCAGCCAGCAAACGGCATTCACCTTGTCCAGGAGACCGGCCAAACGCTCTCGCAGAGGTCAGCACAGCTCATCTTCCAGATCTTATGGCTCAGTTAAGACATTATTTGTTATTGAAGAGACTGCAGCATGTACCATTGTACCTGAAGGGCCCGTTGCTGGGACGAGGTGGATTCGGCTCTGTATTTGCTGGGATCCGCAGGTCTGATGGACTGCCAGTAAGAGATTTTCTTCCCTCCTTCATTCAGACATGCTTTAGAAATGTTGCTGTTAGTAAATGTCATGTGTCACAATCAGGCAGGTGTGATTTACTCTGCTTTTTCTGTCTGCAGGTGGCCATTACGTTTGTGTCAATGGACCGGACCCATGAGAGACTGAAAATTGTATGTTTTGATGTGAATCTGTCGTGTTTGGCGTTTTTGATTTAGTCCTGGATATAATGGAGGTTTTGTCCTGCTGGACGGTCAGGGTTGGCTGCCGCTGGGGGTGGCATTGATGACCCGTATCACATCAGCTCCTGCCTGCCCCAGTGTCCAGCAGCTGCTGGACTGGTTTGACCGTCTCAGACACAATGTCCTGATCCTGGAGCGTCCAGCTCCTTGCCAGGATCTCCAGAGCTTCTGTGAGGCGAACGGCTGTCTGGACGAGGTTCTGGTCAAGAAAGTGCTGGTGCAGCTGATCGTGTCGATAAAACACTGCAAGAGCTGCGGCGTCCTGCACCGGGACGTCAAGCCAGAGAACCTGCTGAATCATTCGGCCTACAAATACTTTGCAGGTGGGTTGGAGTTACAGAAGGAAACGTTCTGTTGATGTTTGTGGACTTCTGATGATCAACTAAAGGGAATTTGTATGTACTGGAGCATTTTGAGCAGATGTTTGTGTCTCTCAAGAACTCCTGCATATGCTCCTCCAGAGTGGTTTTGCAGTCATCGCTACAATACGACTCCAGCTACAGTCTGGATAGTAGGAGTGGCGCTCTACAACATCCTGTGTGACTGTTTCCCCTTCAGAGGCAAATGGAGGGTCACGTCCAGAAGCAGACTGAAATTCAGACACATTCAGAGATGGCATGGCTAGCGAGCAGAAGTATGTTGTTGTGTGTTTCTGAAAACGGTGTTGTGTGTAACAGAGGGCCATCAGTTGATTCGCTGGTGTCTCAGTGCAGCGCCTGCTGATCAGCCCAGCTTAGATGATCTTGAGCGCCATCCCTGGTTGCACTGAACAGGTGGCCAGTGCCATTACACTAATCTGAATCCAGCAGTCATGGCTTGGGTTGCATTGTCAGGTTCAGTGTAGATAAACACTGTTAATGATTTGTAGAAGGAGAGGAAGAGTGGCAGAGGAGCTGAGGAGAACAGATCCTGATCCTGAGCTTCCTCTGCTGCGTCTGTGAGGCTCTGTGGGAAGCTGGAAGAGCTGAAGGCACACATACACACCAGCTCAGAGTGCAAACTAGTATAATGTTTTTTAAATGAAAATGCACAATGGAACAAATACATAATATAAATAAGTAAAACAAGAATAGAGCAATCTAAAAGTTTTGCATAATTAAAAAAAAAAGATTATTTACATCCTGTCCAAGACCCAATTACCCAAAAAATGTGTCTTGACTGTTTTCATTAAAATAAAAATCTTTAAAACTAACTTTCATGTCCAGCATATCATAAGCCAATATGTTATAGTTGGAAATAAAGATGGTATGAATGACCTTTAATATTCATTCATTCATTTTCATTTCAGCTTAGTCCCTTTATTAATCTGGGGTCGCCACAGCGGAATGAACCGCCAACTTATCCAGCATATGTTTTACCGTTCCAGCTGCAACCCATCTCTGGGAAACATCCATACACACCCATTCACACTCATACACTACGGACAATTTAGCTTACCCAATTCACTTATACCACATGTCTTTGGACTTGTGGGGGAAACCGGAGCACCCGGAGGAAACCCACGCCAACACGGTGAGAACATGCAAACTCCACACAGAAACGCCAACTGACCCAGTCGAGGCTCGAACCATCGACCTTCTTGCTGTGAGGCGAACATGCTATCCACTGCCCACCGTGAGGCCTGACCTTTAATATATCCAATAAAACTTTAAATACATTTTTATTTGGGTGACATTGTGGCTCAGTGGTTAGCACAGTCGCCTCAAAGCAAGAAGGTCACTGGTTCGAGCCCCAGCTTGGTCAATTGTCATTTCTGTGTGGAGTTTGTATGTTCTCCATGTGTTTTATTGGGTTATTTCAGTTTCAAAGACAGTCCAAAGACATGCGCTATAGGTGAATTAAATAAGCTAAATTGGCCGTAGTGTATGTGTGTGAATGCAAGATGTATGGGTGTTTCACAATACTGGCTTGCGGCTGGAAGGGCATCTGCTGTGTAAAACATATGTTGGATAAATTGTTGGTTCATTCCTCTGTGGCAACCCCTGATTAATAAAGGGACTAAGCCAAAGGAAAATAAATGAATTCTTATTATAACCAATTAATTTTTAATGTGTAATAAAATTCAGAAACATCTTTTTAAGGTTTCATTTTGACCAATAAATGATCAGATAACTGATGACAGAATAGCGGAATTCCAATTAAACATATTCACCTAAAATGTGTATTTATTCTATGATTTACATAAAAAGGCATATAAGTGTATTTGTATAATTAACTGCCCATATTTTAATTGAAGTTTTGTAGCAATAGCAACACTATGAATGCAAAATTAATAATTTTACCCTGCTCGTCATTAGGTTTTAATGAAGAATGAAGGTGTCTGAAATAAAAACACTGAACAATGAGTCCATAAATCACATAAATAAATGTAATCGCACTCATTCAGTGAAGTTTAAGTCTCACTCACTATCAGCACAATCCTTTATGAGAAACAGAAACACAGATAAAATTATTTATTGATAATACATACTTTAGGGCCTCACGGTGGCGCAGTGGATAGCACGTTCGCCTCACAGCAAGACGGTCGCTGGTTCGAGCCGTGAATGGTGTATGAGTGTGAATGGGTGTGTATGGAGGTTTCCCAGAGATGGGTTGCAGCTGGAAGGGCATCTGCTGCGTAAAACATATGCTGGATAAGTTGGCGGTTCATTCCGCTGTGGCGACCCCAGATTAATAAAGGGACTAAGCCGAAATGAAAATGAATGAATGAATACATACTTCATACAGCAAACAAATGTTGCCAGATTACAAACACAAGATGCACACTTGTGTGTAACAAAATTACACACTTGGCACTTTCCCACAGAAAACCATTCTAATGAAAACGTTTAATATTCAGTTACAGTATCTTACTCCTAATGTTTACAGTGAGTAACTGTGATCAGTTCATGAGAAGGGTTACATAGCAAGTGTTTACAGACATTTGCTTTATAATAAACTACAGTAAGTGCTAACAGAGTACAATAAATAAATAAATGTTGCATTCCAGTAACACACTGATAATAAATATAGATAAATGTTTCCATGACAGAAATTACCAGGTATTATTTCTGCTTTAAATATGGCAATAAATAAATGCAGTAGGGCTGGATGGTAAGATGTACATATCCTTACCGTGATATGAAATGTGTACTGTTAAAGAATTTTCTATTCTGTTTATACCTCAAAATGTAAATGAGTAGGTGTGGCCAGCTCACGTCCACCATGAGTGAGGCTGAGAAAGACGCTTTGGCAGTGTTGCTAATGGCTTTATATTTTCAGCAAAAAGTGATCACTAAGTTTCATTATTTATAAAAGGATTGTAATCATTTGTATTTTTTAAAGAAAAAAAACTTGATTTGATATTTCCTTAAATTGTTTGCATATTTCTATTTTCTATATTTAAGTTACTTACTTGAGATATACAGTATTTTATACTGAGATATACATATTATATATTGAGATATACAGTATCAGAAGGTGTTACTTGAGAAATGTTTATAATAATAAGGTTTGTCCATATAAAACTGTGAATTGTGACATACAGTGGAGTTTGTTGTTTATCTGAAGTCACGGTTTACATACAAAACACACCAGAGATGTTAATGACTTATCCTCCTGCTCTTCACCGAAGACGATGCCTTCCACTGACTGATTGTTCCTGTTCCTGGTTTACCTGTCGCTGGTCAGAAAAAGCAGGATCTGAGGAATTGTCTCAACATCCATCAGTCCACTGTCAGCGGGATTAGAAACACTTGGGTCAGTTTTTTATATACTTTACTGGGCGCTGTTAAATTTGGGATGTCTCCTGATGACATTAGAGCCACAATGTCAAGTGTGTTTAGCAAGAACTCTGACACCCAAGTTATCATTAGCTATATTTCTATCTAAAGATGCTAATTAGATTCATGCGCAAAACTGGAATATTGCATAAAACATTTGCGAATAAAGCACTGCTTCCATCTAAGAGAACAAAATCGTCACTTCCTGATAAACCGGCACCAAATATCAAAAAGAAAAATGGAATTTGCTGTGGTAGGAGAAGACACTGTGGGCCTTTTCTTATATAATAAATGACTTGCACCTGGAGGTAATAATACTGAACCAGTTTGAGGATGAACTTTAGCTGAATGATTTTAGAATGACCAAAACAACATTTCAGATGTTCTACATTGTGATCGGTCCACTTGTTTGTCCATTGATGCTGTACCATCACTCCTAATTTAGTTATCCCATGATCTGTTAAAACAAAATCACATGACTTTCTTAGATGCGCATGCTGGAATTTATTAGGTAAATGTTTTTCCATCATAGTTTACTCTTACAGAGCGAGATTGTTTCTCAATTCAAATCTCACATGACATGAAGGAATGTCTGCTGTCCCCTTACAGTTTTGTTACTTTTGTTTCCTCACTGCACACTGGTTCTATCAGTAACAAAGTATTGTTCAGGAAATCTGGTTTTATCCCTCTTTTAGATAAAGAGGGGTAAAGTCTAGATAGAATACATGGCTGTAATAGTGGACAAGGCATTCATAATCGATGACCTAGTGCCCTACAAAGTTTACAGACCAACTTTTCTAACTCATAGCTGTCTCACGATGATGTGCTGGTCACTCAGGACATCTGACAGCTAAGCAACAAAGTGCATAAGAGAGACCAAACTGTTTGACATTGTTATTGCTCTGGCCATTGCTGGCAGTATCAACCAGCTTTTTTAGTGTAACTAACTAAGTGTAACTATCTACTTTTGTGGCCAAGTATAGTGACCCATACTCGTAAATTTGTGCTCTGCATTTAACCCATCCAAGTGCACACACACAGCCCATGAATGAACACAGTTGGCAGTTGGGTGATCGGTGCCTTGCTCAAGGGTCTCACCTCAGCCGTGGTATTGAGGGTGGTGAGACCGCTGGTTATTCTCTCCCACCACCTACAATCCCTGCCGGGACCACCAATCATAAGTCCAACTCTCTAACCATAGAACAGCTTTTTGCTGTAGCCTGCCTTCTTGCCAACTACCACAACAATACTGGTCAAAACATGGGCCAAATAACTTAGCCCATTTTAACCTGTGTTAAGTGAGTGTTTTGCATGAACTGTTTTCTATTCTTGTGTATCTTCTGTTCACAATTAATTGAATAGAAACCATTATTTTTCATTTGAAATGTTTGATTTGTCACTAAAATAAATCAGTGGAAAAAAAATTCATCTTTGTTCATTGTACTATTCACAATATGAATCATGTGTAACATTTTGAAAAGCATCCTTTCTAATCTAAACCATTGAATGAAACATTTTATTGTGAAACGTTCGGCTCCTAAAAAGTCTATTAGAATATGATAAATAAAAAATTATAAACACCTTAATAGCTTGATTTACCCTACGATTCTGCCATCATTTACTCACCATTTACATTTACTCACCCTTGACTGATCTATAAGAAAATATTTTAAAGAATGTTGAACCTCTAACCACTGACTTCTATAGCACAAACAACAAATACTATGAAATTAATGGTTACAGGTTTCCAGCATTCTTCAAAATATCTTCTCTTATGTTGAACAGAACAAATAAAAGTCAAATTGGTTTGGAACAAGTCAAGGGTGAACTACAGGGAATGGACAATAAATCTTATTATTCGACTATGCCTAGGTATACCCAGATTTTCATGTTTATGCCATCAATAACACTTCAAAGCATTCTTTTTTTCCCACTTGTTTTTTATATATATATTTTTCTTTTTGTTTCCTTTTGCCGGTAGTCTGCCATGTTTGATGCAAGAGATTTTACAAGATTTCCTGTGAGCACAATCGGGACTCTGTTAGTGTGTGGTATGCGGTGATGATCACATTGCAGAACTCCACACACTACAGGAACAAAATAGTTTATTTATTTATTAATGTTTGTTGTCTCACACAAGTTAATTAACTTACCTGATTCCTCCTTGCAGCCAAGTGACTTCTGGTCTGGTGACGACCATACTGTTTATTGGCCCAGCTTTCACTTCCTGATGGAAAATAAACACAATAATAACTAAGATATAAGAGACAAAAAAATGGACAATTTAATTACTTTAAAAACATTACCTATGGGGCGACAGTAACTCAGTGGTTAGCACTGTCGCCTCACAGCAAGAAGGTCGCTGGTTTGAGTCCTGGCTGAGCCAGTTGGCATTTCTGTGTGGAGTTTGCATGTTCTCCCCGTGTTCGCGTGGGTTTCCTCTGGCTGCTCTGGTTTCACAGTCCAAAGACATGCGCTATAGGTGAATTGTATAAACTAAATTGGCCGTAGTGTGTAAATGAGTGTGTATGGATGTTTCCCAGTACTGAGTTGCAGCTGGAAGGGCATCCGCTGTGTAAACATATGCTGGATAAGTTGGTGGTTCATTCCGCTGTGGCGATCCCTGATGAATAAAGGGAAATTAATGACATTACCTATTACAATATTAGGTAATAATATATTAGAAACATATTGCATTTAATAATACATTTATATCCTTTCTTATCATTACAAGTAGACCGGTGGTGCATGCCTCCAATATTTGATATATTTTAATATCACTAATGACAGGCGGGGCAGTGCAGTGTGGTGGTGCAGTGGGTAGCGCTATCGCCTCACAGCAAGAAGGTCGCTGGTTCGAGCCTCGGCTTGGTCAGTTGACATTTCTGTGTGGAGATTGCATGTTCTCCCCGTGTTCGCGTGGGTTTCCTCCGGGTGCTCCGGTTTCCTCCACAAGTCCAAAGTCATGTTGTAGCTATTGGTGAATTGGATAAGCTAAATTGTCCGTACTGTATGAGTGTGTATGGATAAAAATGTGTGTGTGTCAGATAAAAATTTGTCAGACTGTCAGATAAAAATCTGAAAGTGATTGCAACGAAATAGTTTCGCTACTATTTATAACTGCACCATATTATGCTTATATTTATTATTAATATTAACAATGAAAGTTTTAATTAAATATTTCTATTGAAAAAAACACTGGTTTAGTGTGCAAATTGAAACACTATCCACAGTTTTCATCCCGTGTTTTAGCAGAACCAAAGCTACATAAATTAATTCCACGGGATTCATTGGAATGATGATTGAGTGATTTGAATGAATTAAAATCTAATAACGGATTTTACCAATAAACACTATATAGATAATCAGAATATAATCATAAACATACTTTTAGTTTCGATTAATGGGATAAAGCCGGAATAAAGCCGGCACTCAAATAAAGTTAATAATCTTTATAATCTCGGTTCGGAGGTTTTTGACTTCCTCTCCTGTGACAGCCAATGAAAACAATGAATATAGACACCGGGTCGTCATTGACCAATGGGAATAAACTAAAAATTGTTTGCCATGAAATTGATTGGCTGAATTCATCCGAGCCATGTGCGCCGTACGTCAGTGCGCTACCCCAGTGCTGCACGATGGGTGGAATTAAAGAGCTAGCGATTTTTACGCTGTCTTTTTTGTATTTTACATTTGTGAATGGTACCGATGATATTTTGGTTGGCTGCGGGGGGTTTGTCAAGTCAGATGTGGAAATTAATTACTCTGTTATTGAGGTAAGAAGGCTGGAGAATTCTGTTTAAAAATGAGTAGTGGCTAGCTACGTTAGCGCATGTCGTTCCGGAAGTGAATTGATAGTCTGATCTATATAGTATCTGTTGCCCTAAATAGCGATGCTTGTAGGTTGTAGATCGCATAATCTGTTGATCAGTCTGTCGTGAATGTAGCAGGTTGCATGACGGCTTCCCAACCAAACTGTCAAGCATTGTCAGCAAAACACATGATATGTCCAAGCTTGTGTAATTAGCTTTGGCTAATCACTTAGTACATGTAGCTCGTAGTAGTAGTAGTAGTAGTGTTGTTTCAGTTGGTTATGTATGTGTCATTAAATTAGTATAATTTTAATGGTATCACCGTTACATTGCCAAAAATAAAATGTACTGTGTATGTGTTTATTACAGATAAAGTTGTACACCAAGCAGGGTTCTCTGAAATATCAGACTGACTGTGCACCAATCAATGGTTACTTCATGATCCCCCTGTATGACAAGGTACAGTAACTCACCCACTGGAATGAATAGATTGACTGGGTGGATTATCAGTCATCCAAGGTCATTTAAGAATGTCTTGCAACATGTCATTTATACTGAATTATAAGGAATTGTTTTCCCGTACTTTAAAAAGATGTTTGTTTTAAGACATAATGTAATGTAATCCAACCTGCATGTTTTTTGTTTTGTCTGGGTAAACAATTTAGTAAAAAAAAAAAATTTAGTAAACAAAGATAAATTAGCTTCTGTAAAAATGGTGATTTTGCACTAATGGCTATTAAATAGCAATATAATAGGCTAAAATTAAATATCTGCTTGTGCAAAAAAAGTATCTAGATTTTAAACAGTCAGTATAACCATTAAGGTTTAATACTTAATATATTTCCTTAAATGTTTTATTTTGTAATAGACTCTTTCTGTTTTCATAATCTCTTTTCTTATTACACTTTTATAAAAGTTTCAAATTAATCTATAAAAATTGGGCTTAAAACTGCTAAAACTAAAACAATTTTCATCATTGTAGATTAATTTTTAGATTAAAGTAAATTCTCCCCCAAACAATGCTCACCCTATCAATGGTTATTATTACGTCTTATTATTAATGAACACATTAATTTCTTGTCCAGAACTGCTCTAAATCATTTTACTCTACTTTAAAAAAAAATAGTGAGAATTTTGTTTATTTTCATACAGGTTTTGTCAGAATTTTAGCAAAACTAGTTTAATCCCAATACATTTAATAAGGTTTATTATTTCAATTAACTGGACATTCTTTTTAATGGAGTCCAGAAATAATAACAGTAAACAAAAACCCAGATGAAC
Organism: Danio choprae; assembly: GCA_903798125.1. Classification (NCBI taxonomy): domain Eukaryota; kingdom Metazoa; phylum Chordata; class Actinopteri; order Cypriniformes; family Danionidae; genus Danio; species Danio choprae. The sequence continues at coordinate 8,975,923 of CAIGQW010055671.1, read as the reverse complement.
AGTGAATTTGTGATTAATCAAGAAATGGAATATGCGGTGCAGCCCAAGCTTGCATAATGGTGAAGCTTCCCCTGTGGAGTTTAAGCCAATCTTATATTGCCAGAGGACTTGCAGATTGATGCACGCTTCTCTGACGGTGTAAATTGGGGCGAAATTTATCTTTGACATGCCCATCTATTTTTAACTGGGACAGGAGTTGAGTTGGGAGTTGTCATACTCTTGCAATTCAGTATTTTATCTTTTACACCAGCAGCTTCACCTTAATTCACACCATCAGAAAGGTATTTTCAGCATCAGTGACTTAGTCCCTGTTCGCACCTAGTAATAAGATGCGTTTTTGTCAATCCAATCACAAAAAGGAAACACATTCTTTTAAAATTCTTTTGAACGCTTTAATCCACTTCTCTGATTAGGGAGGGTCTGCAGATGCTGCACAATTTTTTTAATTTATAAAAAGTACAGAAAAAAAGCTTTAAAAATAGGTTACTTCATGCTTTTACGGAATTGTCGATTAATTGATTTCTTTTATTTCCGATTTCCTTTAACTCCTGTTAAGTCTAGACCAGGGGTGCCCAAACTCGGTCCTGGAGGGCCGGTGTGCTGCATAGTTTAGCTCCAACTTCCTTCAACACACCTGCCTGGAAGTTTTTGTATACCTAGAAAGAGCTTGATTAGCTGGTTCAGGTGTGTTTGATTGGGCTTGAAACTAAAATATGCAGGACACCGGCCCTTCAGGACCGAGTTTGGGCACCCCTGGTCTAGACACTGTGTTCTGTTTAACAGTTTTAACATGTATGTATGCATGCTGTTGTTTTTCTAAAATTCATTTAACGAATAATTTAGAACATCAAAAGTAATTTAACTTACCTTTGAATAAAATTATGCAAAGGATCACTACATTAAGAGTTTATTTTATTTCCAATCAACTCCTGCCTAGACACTTTACTCTGTTTACAGTTTTAGTTCGTATTATAATATTTTAGAACATCGAAAGTAATTAAGTTATGTGAATAATAAAAAAACATCCAAAGTATCAGGAGTTGATGACATGAAAACGACGTGAAAACAATCATCCGATTTTCAAGGCTTAAATGCATCCCTGGGTGTTGCTTTGAATAGAATAAAATTATTAAAAGCACATTAAAGACTATGCATATTACACCAGTTACACGAGCATGAACACCACTTACACCAGCATTAACACTACCTCTAGAAGTGGTCAACGGTAGCACAAGTTCAAAACTTTTCATACTACATTCACACCCATACTTACCGTTGTCCAGTTGTGATTGAGTTGATGAAAATGCATCTACATTGCCAGGTGCGAACATGGCCTTACAGTAGATGAGTGCCATGTATACATATCTAGTGGTATGCTAAATATTTGTGCTCATATAGACTACCATCTTTTACAGGGGGATTTTGTTCTAAAGATAGAACCACCTTCGGGATGGAGCTTTGGTAAGAAATACGTTTAATACAACAAGAGGTGGCTATATAGAATAAATTATAGCTTTGACTTTATCAGTCCAGGGTTCACTCAGCATTATTGCTGTCATATTCACTTGTCATATTCACTATCTATTTTGCAGAGCCAACAACTGTGGACCTACATGTGGATGGAATTACTGACATCTGCACTAAAGAGCAAGACATCAACTTTGTTTTTACAGGGTTTTCAGTCCTGGGAACTGTAAGTGAAAATTTGCTATTACTGATTTTGTGAGTCAGTTTTTTTGCTAGGTTAAAACATCTGCTCATTTATTTCCATCTCCTTCAGGTCTTGAGTAAAGGACATTTGTTGGGGCCTGCAGGGGTTGAAGTCAGTTTGAGAAAAGCAGGAGAAGATTCTGTTCTTCAGAGTGTCTTCACGCAAGCTGGAGGCCAGTGAGTAGATCTTTTTTTAATCCATAAGTTGGCAAGCCGTCACCACACTAGACATCGTGCTTCTGTATGTGCTGCATTTTTGTAAAACAACATTTGCAATGTATTGAGGTAATAGATCTATACAAAAAGGTTTAAATCCTACATGATCCTACACAATAATTATATAAATCACATTTTTCCATGATTTACAGAAGACCTACTAAAATGCCATTCAGTGTAACAATTATTTGTATATAAAAAAAGTTTTTTTTATAAGTCTTTATACTTTCTAATTCCAATTGTCAGACTCGGCAAGATTTCATTCATTTAAAATATATTATAATGTTGTATTACAACTTAATTATTCTTATATGTTTGCTTTTACATGTAAGACTGTGCGTGTTTTTCATTTTTATTTTCTTATACTTGATATGATGTACAATTTTTACACCCACGTTTGAAAATGAAACCTTTCCAGTGCTATCATAAGCACTGTAGATACTTTAATTGCATTCAATATGCTATCTGTCTTTAGGTTTTTTTACATTTTAATTTGATGCAGGCATTAAATGTATTTTGCCTAAATGTATTTGAAAAGAAACCCAGTCAAAGAGATCTGAATTATGTTATATGATTTAATAAATTAAATATATTTTTAAAGGGGTCATATGACATTGCTAAAACAACATTATTTTGTGTATTTGGTGTACATTATTGTTGCTCATCATTGTTCTTTCCACTTTTCTGAAATTTGTAATTTTTTTTACAAAGCTCATTGTTCTGAAGCGTTTACTGCTCTGATTTGCTAGCCATCCAGTGCACTGTGATTGGCCAAATACCTTGAGTGTGATACAAATGTTACACCCTTACTACCACTACCTTATCCACTGATAGATCAAATTTTCTGGTGTGACTTCAGCAAAACGTAACAAATTGGTAAGGTTTTATTTTACAAAGAAAGTAGTTTTTCTTTCGCATCCAAACACTCAGCATCTCTAGACATGGCGGTGGCAGCAAAAACACTACAGTGAGTTAGGCCTTCTCTCTTTGTGACTTTTGGGTTGTGTGTTGACGGTTTTCCCACCGACTGACATAGATTTGCGGGAGAGTGTTTAAATAGGTGCAGAAGATGGAAGAATATTTCTTTGGGTTTGACTGTTTAGACTTTATGCATCTTATTTCTGCACAAACATCTTGTAACACTTCAAAGACAAAGGAAACATTAAATTGCATCGTATGACTTCTTGTATGACTTCTTGCATCGTATGAAGAGATGTCGTAATGGCTGTAGAATAATAACAAATAATTATAATTATAATCATTATAACTTTAGCAACAATATGCAATTGGAAGTCATTTTACCACACAAGCCGGTGTTTAATTAATTTAGAAATGACTTACAAAATTCTGCTGCACAAATCTGAATAAATTACTTTTTCCACATACAACCCATTAATGTTAGATATAAAACCAGATCCCATCTATATTGTGTTTTTACAGGTATACTTTCCTCAAGGTGCTTCCAGGAAGTTATGACATCACTGCCTCTCATGCTTCATGGACCCTAGAGCAGGTATATATCACAAACTGACTTGTTGACAAAACATGGTTCTCAATGACAAATGGGTCAACAGCACCTGAAGAAAGATGCTCAAGCAACTACATTTCTGTTTGTTATTACATCATATTAAAGTCAGAGCATCGTGTTTAAATCTAAATGTAATTTTCTGTAGTTAAAAACCCTGTTGGTTCAGTAATTTGATCTCGTTCCAGAGCTCGACCGCTGTGGTTGTGTCGAATGAAAACGCGCCTGCCGCAGCTCCACTGGTGGTGAAGGGCTATGATGTCTCTGGAGAGGTGCAGAGCGATAGCGAACCGATGAAAGGAGTCAGTTTCCTCCTTTACTCTGCCAGTGTAACGCAGGAGGTAAATGGGTTTATTAGATTCATAACCCAACCACATATGGATTCCACTCCATAATATGATAATGTCTTCACTAGGGCTGCACAATCTATTGTTTCAGCTTCAATACTGCAATGTCCGAATCTGCAATAGTCACATTGCTAAATCCATGATGTTGAGATGTGATTAGAATTAGCGAGGAAACAGATAACAGAGTGAAAGAATTTATGGTATAAAAATAATTGAAGGTATGTGACTGTACAAGCTTTCAAGTTAATTTAAACTAATTGGGCACAAATGTTTAAAACAAAGATTAATTGGATTTATTATTACAATGAAGATTACATAAGGTTATTTTACATTTGATTACATTACTTTTTATTTGACATTTTACCTTTATGCTGTTAGAATATACAGAAAACCATAAAACATAGTATCTCTGTTCTATTGTATTAATTTAGGCTTGTAATTTGTTTAATATATTTATAATAAACACACTCCTTTCGCACTCTCTACAAAATCTACACAATCAATGTAAAATTATGAATTCTTTCCAAATACAGTTATTTCAATCATCTTGTGAAATTACATTAATATTGCAATGTCAGTTTTTCCAATATCATGTAGCCGTAGTCTTTACAAAAGTGCATAGACTTGTCATATGCTATCCGTTACAACTTCATCTAAACAAATGTATTCCTCCAGGATATCAGTGGCTGTGCTGTGGCTGCTGTTCATGGGGCTTTAGTTGGCGACACCTCCCTTGTGTATTTGTGCAGTTCGCAGTCTCGTGAAGATGGCACTTTCTCATTCCCCTGCCTTCCCAGTGGGGAATACACTGTGGTAAGAATTTTTGAAAAAGACTTTTAATGTCACCTTCATCTCAATTAGCATACCTATTCTAATTAATATGTGGTAACAAATCACAAATCTTTGTTAGTTTTTTTTTAATGTTTTTGTCACTTTTTGAATTGTAGGTTCCATATTACAGAGGTGAGAGAATCACTTTCGATGTCGCTCCTTCTCGTATGGACTTCAAAGTTGAACACAGCAGTTTAACACTGGAGGTGAGTTTCTGTACTTGCCGATTTTGTTTAGACAGATTTATTTAGTTTTGTTTAAAGCTTTATTAATCCCCTTGGGGCAATTTATTTTGACATGCTTCACATATAACACAACTGACACACTTAACACATTAAAAAATACCAACACGTAACATCAATTACACACACACAAATAAATAAAATAAAACATTTATTAAATCAGTAATTAAAAATTAAATAAATGAATAATAATCATAATAATGGACACTTTTCACAAGACATGTTTTGATCTTTGAAAGTTTTTAATATTTAGATTTAAAAAAACATTTGTACATTTATAGTATTTACATATGTATTATATCATCTTTTGCATCAAATTACAAAAAACTATTCACCAATTATGCGAGGCATTTCTAATACCATTTCTATGGGCAGGACAGTAAATTTGAAGTTGTTCTCTCTTCTGGCTGCCGTTAATGGTCTCACACAATTGTTTCTCACACAAACGTCTTGATAACGCTATCGTTGAGTTTTTTTATTATTATTATTGTTGTTGTTGTTGTTGTTGTTGTTGTTGTTGTTGTTGTTGTTGTT
>CAIGQW010055671.1:8945165-8970508 GCA_903798125.1 Danio choprae | reverse complement strand
TTGTTGTTGTTGTTGTTGTTGTTGTTGTTGTTGTTGTTGTTGTTGTTGTTGTTGTTGTTGTTGTTGTTGTTGTTGTTGTTGTTGTTGTTGTTATTATTATTTGAGCAAATAGGATTGTAAAAAAAATAGTTGTTTTACTTACCATTCACTTCTCTCTAAGTTTACCCAACTATGACTACCTCCTCTACTGGGAAATCCAGAAATGTAAAAAGGTCTTCGGGCACAAAAGTAAATTCATAGTAATTTGTGGAACAACTAATTGACCATAGACGTCGCCCAAGGGGCCTATACTCAAAATATTAATTTGAAGGGTGTGTGCTGTCCTCTATTTTTTTATATGCCATCCTTAACACCTGCTGTTTATAATAGGATGCAAGACTTCGAATTGGAAACTCACTGAATTTTTGAGCACAAATTAACAATGCATTGAAGGTGCTTGTTGTTTCTTATAGACAGTGAAGGAAACCAACAAATAAAAGATCTCTCATCTCAGGTCAAATTTCTGCCTGTTGTCAATGATGGTCCATAGGGTAGCTATATTCCTCTACAACCTCAACCTGTGTGTCATTTATGACCACCCTTTGGGAAGGAGTTGTGTTTTGTTTTGTTTTCTTTAGTTTTGACGCATTGAGATCTAATTTAATCCCATCGCACCATAAAATAAAATCATACAAATCTGAACCATATTTAACCAGATACCTATTTTTTATGCATATTCTGACAATCATTTGTATATAATATAAAAATAAAAACAGGAAAAAGTACTAACTCCTGTGGAGAACCTGTAGAAATATTGATTATGCCTGATAAGGACTTATTATACCCATTTCAAGAGTTCACACTTAGCTGATGATTGATAATAAAGCGTGTTTGGCATGCTGTCCCGGGAGAGAGCCCTGAGCTCAGAATATCCTCGAGCCGGGGGCTCCCTCCCGTTTGAAGGGCGAGAGGGGAGTTTGAGCTCAGGTAGGTCTCGAGAACTCCCCTGCTAGTGAACGTGCTTGAGATATATCTTAAGATGTTATTTTTGAGAAGTCAATTTACTTATGGTGAATGTCTTTGGACGGTGGGAGGAAACCGGGAAGTCTGGGGAAAACCAACGTGAGCACGGGGAGAACATGCAAACTCCGCACAGAAACCCGACCGGCCCACTGAGGGGCAAAACCGGTGGTGTTCCTGCTGTGAGGCAACAGTGCTAACCACTGGGCCGCCGTGCTGCCCAGTCAGGAGAAAGGAAGGAGTAGGGATGGAAGGGGGAATTCTTTAAGACGAAGATGACTGGAGTGGAAAACTGTGTGTCAGTATTCGTCTGATTGGTGCAATAAACGGAGCTGATGCGGTGCCAGCTGTGTTCAATCCTAAGCACGTGATCCTCTCGAAATTAGTTTATAAATAAACCACACTTATAGAATAGGATTGACTGTTTTGGTTGTATACTTTCCATATGGTGTGCTTAAAAAAATGAAAGAAAGGAAGCCAAACCAGTTAAACCTGTTTTTTTGTTTTTTTAACCAGTTATTCACATTTTATTTCTCAGCCTGTTTTCCGGGTCATGGGATTCTCTGTGATGGGCAGAGTTCTGAATGGCCCCGATGGAGAGGGAGTTGCAGATGCTGTAGTTACACTTAACAACCGGATTAAAGGTACCTGTGATAATATACTTGGGTAACATAATTAGACAAGCATATTTCCTAAGTACCCAACATTTCATGCTTGATTAACACATTGACTTGACTTGCATTTATATTTCGCCTCTTCCTTGGTTACTTTCACAGTGGAAACTAAAGAAGATGGTTCATTCCGATTGGAGAATATGACCACAGGCACTTATACCATCAACACACACAAGGAGCTTATGTTCTTTGAGCCAGTCACTGTGAAGATTGCTCCAAGCACGCCTCAGCTCCCAGATATCGTCACTGCAGGGTGAGTATGCATACATTACTTGAAACCCAGTGGAAGACTATATAGAGAGGTTTTTAATGCTGATGTAAATATCTTAGACCCTGTTTCCTCCTGATTTTTACATGCATTTAGTTGTGTTTCATTTTGATTTAATAAGCAAACAAAAGCAAGTGGGGAAGCAAAAGAGTAAATACTATGTAAATGGCTGTGATTTCAAGCTAAATGAGTAATTTTTTACAACATGATGAAATATGAATACCTCGATATAGCAATAACATCCTGTAAAAATCATGTGTTAGGTTAGTATACAGAAAAGGTGGTGCTTTGTGGCTGGTTGAACACATTCACTCACATGTGTATTTACACTATGAATGCATTCCAATAAAATGTATTTTTGACTACCTCTGGAAGTGGTTGAAAGTGGATACGCAGATAATGTTTTAGAACCTTGATTTTATTTTACTTAATATTAACTAAATTAAAAATAAATTATTATGTCAATAATTAGAATAATAAATATAGCTGCAAGCAGCAATTATCGGGGCCAAGCAGCCCAGCGGCCACATCATAAACAAGCACGGCAACAAGCTACAGAGCAACTGGAAAATTCTATTACTTTTTGCCAGCATGGTCTGAGCCAAATTTGGTGAAAATTGGGCTGACGATCTATGGAAAGTTAAAAAAAAAAAAAAACAACAGTTTTTTTTTTTTTGTTTGTTTGTTTTTTTAAACTAATTCAAGATGGTGGACAGGAAGTCATGTCAGTTAGGGAATAAATTATAACAATGTTCTCTGTATGATCCAAGGAATCTACAAGACCAAACAGACAAAACTATCGAAAAGTCATTTGACAACGTTTTTATGATTTCTATTGATAGAATTTAATTGTTTGTCAGTTTTACCTAGAAGGTGGTGCATACTGTTGTAGTTAAAACACGAATTACTTCCAAATACTTCAAATGTAGTCTGTGTTAGTAAATGCTGTGTTAGGAAATCTAGGCGTAACACTGTATGACAACGTTTCAGATGACTGTTCTATAGCCTACAGCTAATCAATCTGTCAGATTCTGGAGTGCATTACAGTTCTAAAGAAATGTATAAATGATAAATTATCCTAAATAAGACAAATACATTTATATATGGTATATCATTTCACTCACCTGGGAAATGGAGGCAACTTGAATGGGTTGTGAGCACAATTAAGTGCATGCCATATTATCTGATAATTGTAGGAAATAATTCCAAAAGGCAGTTGACTGTGTAAAGCCACATAAAACAAAACAAAAATACGGTGTATATGCCAAGGTCAGCGGCTAATCATCCAGAATCAGCTGAGGTGACGTGTCAGCAAGACCTAGCTGTCACTCAAGTGCCCACGCCCTTAATTATGCAGACTTAATACGAAACGGATGAGTTATAAAACAATTCACCCCTCTCACAGTAGTCATGAAGTGTAATATTAGCTATATGCACCAAAACCATCTTTTGTACCAAGCTGTAAACATGTTTTTATCAGCTGTAAACTTGGCTAATTTAGCAATGCAGTCAGTGAACACCTGGACTTCCTGGAGCCAGCCCCCAAAGGCGAGTCGATGAATTGCAGTTTCAGTTACTTCCTTATTGGCTTCACGAGGGAGAGCGGGAGGTTGCCTCTTGGTTAATATACACTGCTGTATGGATATCCATTATGTTAATATACAAAATAAAACTGATTTAATGTCCATGAACCGGGATTGAAGCATCTTCTTTTATAATTGTACTGACATACTGCTGTGGTGATAAAGTAAAGTTAAAGTAAATCGCTGTAATTCATTACACATTTGCACTGTTTTAAAAACATTTTATACTTGTAAAACTCATTCTTGATCACATTTGATGATGATTAATGATCACAACAAGCCGAACAGATCTTTTAATCCCGGTTGCTTTGGGCACGTCCTGTCTTGTTAATATGATTAAACGCGTTACTACGGAGACATGTTAGCACGCGGCTGTCAATCAAGTCAGTGGGTGTAGAAACCGCACTCCTACGTCAAGTTGCGGTCAGCCTCAAAAAGGGGGGGATTTGTGTCCTATTTTAACATCAGGAAATAAAAAAAAATACTTATTGTGTTTATATCACCCCAATATGACTGTGGACACACTATACCTAGACACAGTTCTGTCCAAACAGCTTACAAAAGTAGTTTTTTATCATAGGCGCCCCTTAAGGCATAATTGGTATCGAAATTCTCAGGACAACCCAAGGAATATATCAAGACAAGTATCATTCATTCTAAAATTAGTCAAAAGTTATTAGCATTTTTAGAAATATCGTTATAACGTTTGACCAAAAGGTGGCGCTGTGGCGAAACTGAGCACCTTCAGGGCACAGTCCCGAAGACACATACCGTCTTTCATAACAATTTGCCAATCTGTCTGTAAAATATAGCAAATTGCTGAAAGCCAAAATGGCTGACCTGGGAAAATCAGACATCATTCGACTTTGCATGTTCTACCGGATGTAAAGAGACCAATTTTATGAAATTTGGACAAAGGGTTGAGAAATTATAAGCAAAAAAAGCCATTCCAGACCACAAGGGGGCAGTGCGCTGAAACGCTGAAGCTCACTTCAGACCATGTTTCTGATAACACACACAAAGTTTGGCATGAATACATCAATGCATTGTCACATTAAGTCAATTTTCGCAAGCTTTATGTTAAATTAGTTTGCAAGTTAATTGAAAACGGTTCTTCTAATCAACTTAAATTCCGTAACTTTTAGTCAGCATGGCCTGTTGATCATGTGATTCAATTTGGATGAAAATCTGAAAAATGGCCTAGGACGAGTTCATTCAAATAGGTTTTACGAAAAATTCAAAATAGCGATGTCATAGGGTTCGGCTTGAGCCAAGGAATCAGAGGACAAATTATTTTGATTGTAGCCCATTTGATTCAAAGGTTATAAAGATAAACATAAGTGAAACTTTGGACAGGTGGTGGCGCTAGAGAGTTTGAGTTAGAGAGTCCAAATTTGTTGTGTTTGAAGATTAGACTGTCCTCTATCTGTGTGCCAAAGTTTGCGCAAATGGTTCATAGGGCTGCCATAGACTCCCACAGCAGAAGAAGAAGCCGGAAGAAGAAGAATAAGAAACGGAACGGATACCGCCAACTTATCCAGCATATGTTTTACGCAGCGGATGCCCTTCCAGCTGCAATCCATCTCTGGGAAACATCCATACACACCCATTCACACTCATACACTACGGACAATTTAGTCTACCCAATTTACCTGTACCGCATGTCTTTGGACTTGTGCGGGAAACCGGAGCACCCGGAGGAAACCCATGCCAACACAGGGAGAACATGCAAACTCCACACAGAAACGCCAACTGACCCAGCCGAGGCTCGAACCAGTGAGGCGAGGTCTTGCTGTGAGGCGAACGTGCTATCCACTGCGCCACTGTGAGGCCCTAATATGAACTAAGTAAAAAATATTTTGTTAGCTAATAGATATCCTTAAAAAGAACATACTGATAATAACATCCAAAAAAACCTTTATTTTAATTTCATGGGACCTTCAAAAAGTTTTTGACAACAGTTATTATTTAACAGTTACAATTATCAAATGTTCCCATTACAATTAAGACTTCTGCATTAGTTTACAATGGGTTCTGTTTACTGTAAAATAAGTTTTTTTGTAGTATTATATCATTAAGGAAAATGCTTGAAACATAGGCTCTAGTTTAAATCATCTGGTTTCAAAAATTCTTTTCAACAATTCCATTTTCAGGTTTAGCGTTTGTGGTCACATCTCCATCACCCGTCTTCCAGAGACCGTTAAACAGCTTGGACGCTACAAAGTTACACTCTCGGCTCAGAGGCAGGATCAAGGCTTTTTCCGGACTGTGGAAAGTGACAGTCATGGAGCTTTCTGTTTTCAGGTTAAACCAGGAGACTACAGCGTGCAGGTAAAGAGAAGTGGAGTGCTCAGCATAAATGAGTAAACCCCATTTTGAAAATTAATATTTTGATCCATTTGTCAGTGAATAAAGGTAATGTATTTTGGTGCAAAACAGATGTATTAAACAGATATATTAAAATAATGTTTTAGTCACCAAACATCTTTAGAAATAGAAAGACAATTTAAATTGAAATATTGCACAAATAAAATTACAACTACTACGTTTCAACAATTGTATATATTTTTTTTATCTTGATTTTTCTTCTTTTTTATTTTAATTGAATTTTTTCCCCCCAGACATATTAATTTAGGTGTACTAATTTTTGGACTGTGATCTTAAGGTTTTTGTTAAATTCGGTCAGCATACTTAACCACACACCTCCAACTGTCAGTTTTGACATCAAAAACAAATGGTGTGGGGGAAGTGTCTGTTAGGTTGTAATATCTTTCCCCAAAACCTTTTCCCAAACTTTCCGAATGAAATGCCTACTTTGCTACATCCAATCAGCTTGCAGTAGAGATCCGCGTGGGACAAATTTTTTAGTCCCGCTCCCGCAAGGTTTTATTCCGCACCTGACCATTTCTGCCGTATAATCAGCCTTTGTTCACCCACTGCCCGACCTGCCCCGTTTTCTACCTGACCCGACCGCTCTCGCTAAATTTAGATCTGGTTTCCAAAATCTCACGTTTAAATTGGGTACTACCAAAAGAGAGAGATAACAGATAAAACTGTAGGTTGTGCAAGGATTGTAGGCTAAATGTCAGTTTTGTTTGCCCCTTTGTGATGAGATATGAGTGCCGCCTTAAACCTGAGGTTCCAGTTATGTGACTGCTAAAGGGTAAAACTTTGAGGTATTATCACATCGCATATAGGGTCCTTTTTACTCATGTCTTGCCTGATGTGGGTTTCCTAACAGTAAACTGACCATTTTCTAATGCAAGCTGAAGGACAGCGCATCTTCACTTTGCTCTCCCATGTTGGTAAAGCCCGCTCTGAGGACCGTTATACAGATGATGCATGCACAGACTGTGCGAGGGAAAAAAAAAAAGCACGTGCAGAAAGCGTGCAGTCGTGAGCACTGGCTGTACCGGTGCTCGATAAGAATGAGGAAATATGCTGTTCCGAATTAACGTCGGGACTTGGAAGTGCTATATTGTTAGACTGCCTGCTCCCGTTCGAATTACACCAGAGTTACAGACCGCTACCATGTTTTATTTGGAAATTTATTCCCGCGCCGCAAGAAATCTTGGGAATGCAGACCTCTAACTCGCAGTACAAAAAAAAACAAGCCACGCCCACTGTTTTCACATTTAATGTTCTGTTTCTCTAGGAAATGCATCACATTATGGAAAAAAAAAAATGGACACAGCTTCCGGTTCATGCGAACTTTAAAAGATAGATTTGTGTGTACTCATATTTGCTGATCACTGTATATTTATAGTTATTACAGCACTTCACTTTAAAATGAGTGTTGTTGCAAGATAGTTTATAAATTGTGTACCTTTCTACAGGTGACTCTCCCTGAAAGTGAGGTGAAGGCTGGGCTTGCTCTTCAGCCACACTCTCTGGATATCTCACTGGTGGACCGCCCCGTCACTGACCTTCTCTTCACTCAGTTCATAGCATCTGTTTCTGGCTTTGTGTCCTGTCTTGGTGAGAGAGATTTTTTTTTTCCCATGACAAATTCGATTAGGTGCATGTGTTTTCTGTCCTTGGCTTATTGATTGAATTGTACCGTCAGTGGCGTGTGGAGATCTGACTGTCAGCCTTCAGCCTGTGAGCAGACAGGGAGAAAGGCAGAACCTCCAGTTGTCTGGCAGCAGTGAAACCCTCAGCTTTACTTTCGGTAATGTGCTGCCTGGCAAGTACAAAGGTAAGCACTGGTTTGACATGTTTTGATCTTAATGAGCAATATAGATCTTAATTATTATGATGTTAAATCTGTATATAAGCGTTCAAAGGTTTGCAAAAATTTATCGCGTCCAAAATAAAAGATTGTTTTGACTTATGTGTGTGTACTGTATTTATTATGTGCAGTATATATATAAATACACACAAGCATGCATATATTTGAGAAAATATTAATTTATATATAGATATAAAATATGCATATCATCCACATTATATATTAATATCTATGTAACAACATAGTTTTGTTTCTATAGATGTGCGTGTATCACATATACATAATAAATATATAAAACACACACATATATTATGTCAAAACAAACTTATTTTGGATGCGATTAATAACAATTAATCTTTGCCCAGCACTAAAAAAAAATATGATTTTAATGTAAGCATATTAAGCAGCATATCAGTTTTCTACCATTTAATAACAAAAAAATGTTTTGGCATCAAATCACCGTATTAGAATAATTTCTGAAAGATTTACTCTCTTGGATGTGACTTTTTAGATTCTGAATACATTTTAAAAATATATTTCAATGTACATTAAAATATAAAAACTATATTTTAAATTGTTGCAATAGTGCACAGTATTATTATTTTAAATTTGAACAAATAAATGCAGCAATTGTGAACAAGACAAACATATTTTAAAGCATTGCATTATATAATTGATGAGCTTGTGTAGGTTGCAAACATCTAGATAATTCTCAGCTTGCAAAAAAATACAATAGTATTACGTGCTTGGTATTTATTAAATATATTGTACTGTTTAGTTATTTTTAATACATATTTGCAATTTTATTTATTTAATATTATTTTGTAAATATGAATCAGATTAAATGCATTAATATAATAACATTTTATTTTGTTCTTTTTGCCTTGAAATAAAATATGATGTTGGTGAAGTATGTTTATTTTAATGTTGTAGGTTTGCAAAGTACAATAAACTAGTTGTATTATGATTTTGGGCATGCATGCAACCTTTCAGCAGTACAGACTTTTAGTTTAATGAAGAGCTTAACATCCTCTTGTTGTCACCAGTGTCTATCACCCAAGAAGAGTGGTGCTGGAAGCATAAGTCAGTGGAGATCGATGTACTTGACACGTATGTAGAGGGAGTAGAGTTTCGACAAACTGGATACTTACTGCGCTGCTCACTGTCTCATGCTATTACTCTGGTAAAGCCTGAAAAAAATCACAGAGTGACTGAACACTTATTTTACAGTATCTCCAGCTACTTTATTGATATTGTAATGCAGATAATAATGCATTATTTGTACAAAACTTTAGGAATTTTTCCAAGACGGCAGCTTACCAGAGAATGTGGGCGTTTACAATCTGTCTAAAGGAGTCAATCGTTTCTGTCTGTCAAAACCAGGTGAGCTCAGGAATTTGTTCAGGTTAGTTGGATAAATTCATAGAGGCTAAAGTACGTAACTTATTTCTGTTTAATTGAAGGTGTTTATAAAGTGACTCCACGCTCCTGTCACCAATTTGAACAAGATTACTACACTTACAACACGTATGTGACTGACAGTGCCAAGTATTTTAATAATATGAAAGCTTTTACAGTGTTCTTGTTGTGTAGCCTTATTAAGAAAGTTTTTTTTTTCTGTTCTATAGGTCTGCCCCAAGCATCTTAACTCTCACTGCTGTCAGACACCACATGACAGGACTTATAACCACTGATAAGATGTTGGATGTCACAGTCACCATCAAGTGAGTGAGAACATTGTTATATTGGGTTTATAAAAGTGAAGCATATCTTCTGTCTGTTGTACTGTTTATCAGTTTAAAATGGGGTGTCATGATCATTTTGCCCAATCTCATATTAATCTTTAGTACCTATAGACAACTACTACATCCATCTTTTGTCCAAAAAGTCTGGAGAATATTATAATTATAAGAGAAAGATACAGCTTTGTGATTCTCTCTGAAAAAAGCAGAGCGCACGGACGCATGCCATGGGTGGAGTCAATGGTGTTCAAGCATGGCAGAGTTGTGGAATTTGTAGTCGTATAAACCTTTGACATCTACAGTCACAATAGTGTGATCAGTCTAGGCTGGTTTCTGGAGCATACGATCAAAAGATTGTCTGCACCCTGTTTGACAGATATGTTGCCATGGAAGTATAAGTAATGTGTTCAAAATAATGGTCACATTAAACAAAACACAGACAGGGGGTCAGCTGAATTATTTAAAACTTTCATGTGAAAGGCTTAAATTAACTGTGGCTGAAAAAGGTCAACTTCCCCTTTACAACCAAATGCACACTTCTTTGGAGCTATTCTCCAACAAGTCCTATGCTGTGGTGCATTGACTTTCTGATTACTATCACTCTCACCATTGTGTGCTCATGCTTATGTGTGCATATGAGGAGTTCCACCCTTAAAGTCCACATGAACCGGAGGCTGCGGCTATTTTTTATATTTTTTTCGTATTGTGATTAGTGTTGTCACTATACTAAATTTCGGTACGAATCGGAACTCAAATTTTAAAATTGTCCATTTTCCTGATTACCAATTAGTACCGAAATTCCAGTATCGTGACAACGCTAATTGTGACGCAGTTGTGTAGAGAAACAGAATATTAAATAAGGAAAAGTGGATGTGTTTTTTATTTATTTTTTTTATTTTATTTTTTTACTGCAAGCTGATTGGATATAGTAAAGTAGGAATTTTATTCAGAAAGATCAGGGAATGGCTTTCCTGCTCACATATCTGTTTATTATCATAGCGCTGTCAAAACTGACACTTGGGGGCGTGGTTAAGAATGTTAACCACGCCCAATAACTCAGACAGATGTAATCTGAGAATTTAATTGAAAACAAACAGGAAGTGCATTTTCAGATTTCAATTTTAGATTACAAGGGCAGGCAGCACGGTGGCGCAGTGGGTAGCACAATCGCCTCACAGCAAAAAGTTTGCTGGTTCGAGCCCCGGCTGGGTCAGTTGACGTTTCTGTGTGGAGTTTGTTCTCCCCGTGTGGAGATGTTCTCCCCGTGTTTGCGTGGGTTTCCCTCGGGTGCTCTGGACATACAGTATAGGTGAATTGGGTAAGCTAAATTGTCTGTAGTGTATGAGTGTGAATGAGTCTGTATGGATGTGTGTATGCATGAGAAATACACACTTAATCTGATTTGCATGAGAATCCTACTCATTAACATCATAAAAAACTTTGCTGGGTGTTATTTTGACAGGTCCTCTATTGAGAGTGAGCCTGCTTTGGTTCTGGGACCCCTACGCTCAAATGAGGAGCAGCGAAGGGAGCAGCAGCTTCTGGAAATAGCTGCCCGTAAGAAGGAGAGGGGAGAAGCAGGAGATGAGAAGAGCACCCCTGTGGAAGAGAAACCAGAGGAACTTCATGAGCCTTTTCACTATGAGTTCTCCTATTGGGCACGGTAGGATTATTGAAGAAAGCTTGTCATATTTATTATTATTTTTTTGTTTCCATGTAATGTTATAGAATTGTACATCCAAAGAGTTTTCTCTCTTCTGTCCAGTCCAATTAATTTTGTGATCTTAATTTTATGCATTGGTGGCATGTGCTGTTTCAGGGCTGGGGAGAAGATCACAGTCACACCGTCATCCAAAGAATTTCTATTTTACCCTCCTGAAGTAGAGGCTACAATCACTGGTGGTGAGTGCAAACATTTTTTATTTTTTTAATGTGCAATGGCATAAAGAAATGAATGAATGCAGTTGGCTTCGACAGTACAGTACCTTGCTAGTTCCAGGTTAGATACTCTTTTGCCTTTAGCTCTGCCTTAATTATTTTTGGCATAGATTTAAGTGTGCCACAGAATGAATAGCGTATGTAGCTAGGCATAGTTGAATAATAAGAGTTCAGTACATTGAAGTTACGTACTGTAATGTTAACCCTTGTGTACTGTTAAAATTTACTTCCCTTTTGTTATGTTAGTGGCTGTTTTTGCCCCATTGACTTCCATTATAATGACATTTTTTGATTGCAAAGCCATGGCACAATATAATCATGCATTCTTTATTGTTGGTGGTTTTCCCTGTTGGGAAAAGGTAAAATGTGTAATTTTTACTGTTGGCAGCATTAACCCTTTATATAAGCCTGTGCAAAAAAGCTTTCTTGCTTTTATATGGAGTTCTATGGTGTATAACAGCAGATTATAATATAGTCTATCTACTATAATAATCTAATAATCTATAACTATAATATAATCATATTGATAATGACAAAAATAATAATAAAAACAGGTATACAGTATGTGTCTGATGCTATGTGATGCATTAAACAATTATGACGTGCAGCATGGATCAGTCCAGTGCAATGCCCAGGCTGCCATGCCCACATCACACTTACCCTGTGAATGTAATATATATAAGTATGTGTTATCCTTTGTGTGCCTCTTTTATTTTTTAAGGTCAAAGGTCACGCACACACACAATACTCCATATAGAAGGTAGAAACTAAGTGATGATCAAAAGTAAATATGTAAAATTGTACCTCTTACCAAAAGAGAAAACCAGCAATAATCAATGAGCTTGGTGTCATGGCTTTGCAATCAAAGAATTTCATTATAATGGAAGTCAATCTGGGAAAAACAGCCACGAACATAACTAAAGGATAGGAAATCTTTCCAGAGTGTATTGTTGAATTTTTGAACATTTTCAAAGTGTTTTCGCAGAATGTGTCATAAGATTTGGCAACAAAAATCTTTCTGTTTGCTGAAACCCAGAGAAAGTTGTGGCCAAATTAAGCCTCAAAATAACCCCAGAGTGGATGAAAACATCCTCAACAGCCCACAAGGGTTACTCCATCTGTCTAGCATAGATAACTAAATAGTATGACAACTTATTTATGCAGAGGTTTTTATTAATTCCTGCTTTTCTCATATACATTAAATCTACAAAATGCAACTGTAGATACATCTATTTCAAAGTTTTGGTTGTTGCATGCCAAGAAGCGTATTCAATAATTATCAACATAAATACATTTTTACTCACTATTTTTATTTGCTCTTAAAATATGTGGAAGGAAGTGGCTTGTTTTAACCCAGTTTTTAATTTGTTCTGTCAGAGAACTGTCCAGGTCGGTTAGTGGAGATTACAGGCCGGGCAGGGCTGTTCCTCACAGGGCAGGTGGCTCCTACATTAGAAGGTGTGGAAATCACTATAAAGGAGAGCAAAGCTACAACCCCTCTCGTTACAGTTCTCACAGATGAAACTGGAGCCTACAGGTATCTCATTTATTCAGTCATATATTCTAGGAGTCATAATGCTTAATGATTAATTTATTTAATAGCTCCAAACAAGCATTCTAAATTAAAAAAAAAATCACAATTCTTTTTTTTTTTTCTCCAAAAATAAGTGTTGGACCCCTACATAGTGACTCTCAGTATGACATCAGTGCCAGTAAAGAGGGCTTTGTCCTGACTCCAGTGGAAGGAAAGTCCGGAGACTTTAAGGCATTTGCATTGGCAGGTGTCACGTTTGAGGTCAGTCACATGAACATCTCATAATTCAAGTTGGTCTATCACATTTGATCAGTTTTTTCAATTTTAGGAATCAAATGGTTCACTTGGTTTAAGATTTTTTTTCTTATCTCTCAGATAAAGGCAGAGGATGGCGTTCCTCTCTCTGGGGTTCTGCTGTCTCTCAGTGGAGCAAACTTCCGCTCAAACTTGCTCACTCAGGACACTGGACTCCTCACATTCAACAACCTGGTACTGTCTTCTCAATCATTAGATTTTTTTTTTTTGCTTTAAAACTTCCATATAATGTCTGTGTTTAAAACCTTTTTTAAACACTTTACAATAAGGTTATATTAGTTAATGTTAGTTAATGCATTATTTAACTTAAATTAACAGTGAACAACACATTTGTTAAGCATTACTTAATCTTTTTTTAATGTTAACTGAACATATGTTTGTTAATGCATTAATTAATATGACCTAATGGTGAACAGTGAGTACGTTTACATGGACACCAATAATTCGAGTTTAATAAGATTAAGACAATATTTTGATTAAGAGTCTACCATGTAAACAGCGATTTTGTTTTTTTGTTTTTTTAATTAATTTAATCTGATTAAGGTAATTAAACTAAACAGAAATAGAATTAAGTGGAGTATGCCTATTTTAGTCGCATTATTGAAGTACAGTACAGACATGTAAACACCTTTAATCAAACTATTACCGTCGTGTAGGATTTTCACCGCATTTTGCGACAGGATAGTCTGTGCACACACGGCTGTTTTACACAATATTCTCTGCACCTACCAAGTCAGAGAAGGACCATAGACACCTGCATCGCCAAATGCAGAGGTTTTTTCCCCATACGGCATGCGGTATTAAATTCCATTAATACAACACTCTTCCAGCAGTTCCTCGCATCCAATATCTTGTTTGTCATGGGGGGCATGCATAAAATGTTCTTGAATTAAAGTAAAAGTGCTAAACTGCAGTTAAAGTCAACGAATTAAAAATGATACACCTGGAATTACACCCGAGAAAATCAAATTATGTGCTATAACATGTCAAATGTTCATGAAAGGAACATTCAAAAAGCAACTCATGTAAACCCCTTAATCATATTATTGTCTTATTCAGAGCAAATAATTTGATTACTGATGTCCAAGGAAACGTAGTCAATGATTTGCTCAGCGATATATATTTATTCATTTTCATTTTCTTTTCGGCTTAGTCCCTTTATTAATCTGGGGTCGCCACAGCGGAATGATCCGCCAACTTATCTAGCATATGTTTTAAGCAGCGGATGCCCTTCCAGCTGCAACCCATCACTGGGAAATCAGCGATATATTATCTTTGTTAATGTTAATTTACTCGTATTATCTTTGCATTAACAGCTTAATTAGTCAATGTTTACTTGCGCATACAGTAAAGCATTTGTCCATGGATAAGATAACATGACCTAACAATGAACAGCACATTTATTCAGCAATACTAAATCTGTTATGTAGCTAAACATATATTGATGTTAAATAATAAATTAGTTAACATGCATCAACAAAATATCACATCAAACAGAAAAAGATTGTAATGCTGAATTAAGTTGCTGTTCACCATTAGTTGATGTTAACTATTTTAATTGACATATTAATATACGTTTAGTCAATTTAGCATAAATTATATATTAAATATTATACACACAATACAAGTATCATATTTGTTGAAAGGAATTAATCAGATTGTTATAACTTGCTATATCCACTCACCATTTCAGAGTCCTGGCCAGTACTATTTCAAGCCCATGATGAAGGAGTTCCGCTTTGAGCCCTCAGCACAGATGATAACTGTAGAAGAAGGACAAGTGTTGCATATTCCCATCACTGGCTTCAAAACAGCCTACAGGTCAGTATGCAAAAAAGAGATGAATCTCTTTTATTGAAAAATCTTTACTTTGTTTAGTTTTTGAAAGAACCATTTTTTAAAAATAATTTTGAAAGTATTATTTTTCTGTTTAAAAATAATTATAATAATTATAAGGCATTAATAAGCCATTGCTCAGCATTCAGTTGTCTTCAAAAAGCGTTCTTTATGTGACAATTTGGCTCTTAAGTAGCATCTTATTTTCACCAATTTTTTTGTGGAAAAAAGAAAGTTGATTATTGAAAATATAAATCTTTGAAAATCCTTTGTGACAATTTTGATCAATCTTATGCATCCTTAATGAATAAAAGAATCATTTATTTCCTATTATTAAAACTCTTATTGACCCTCACCTTTTCAATGCGTTCAAAGCATGTGAAATAAATTTTCCATCGTGTTTGCTGTCTTTTAGCTGCTATGGAGCAGTGCAGTCAATAGGTGGCGATGCGGAGCAGAGTGTTGCAGTGGAGGCAGTGGGGCAGAGCGAGTGTGGCATGTACAGTGAAGACACCGTTACTGATGAAGAGGGACGCTTTAGACTCAGAGGCTTGCGGGTGAGACTTCATAGAGGAAACTCTTCAGATGAGCAGTAGAACGGACAAAATTCTTACATACACTAATGATCAAACATTTTTTTGCATCAGGCAGTGTTTTTGATTGTTTTGAAGAAGTCTCTTCTCACCAAAGCTTCTTATGTTTGATAAAAGATATAGAATAAACAGTTATAAAAAATACGTTAAAAATATACCTACACTGTAATTAAAAAAAAGGCAGCTGTGGTTCGCAGATCTTTACTGTTAAAAATACGGTAGAAACCATAAAATAATTCTCTAAATTTTACAGTAAACTATTGTATTTTATTAATTTAAAGTATTATAGACTAGTGTTTTGAAATATCAACATCTACACACCATACATTTGTTATACTGACAATATCACAACCATAATCATAATCATCTAAAGCTCATCACAAACAAGTTTTCCCACGAACAGAGAAACATACTAATATATAGAAGAAGGTCAGTGCCATTACTAAACCCCATCATGGTAACATGCATGACATTGAAGAAATGCAATCAACATTAGATGTAACATAAAACTCTAATGTACATCACTGATGAGAAAATAACTAAAAAGAAAAATAACTAAAAAAGAAACATAGTAATGTCAGCAAAAAAGGCAGTAATGCAGGGAATTCGGGGAAAGTCAATTTATGGTTATCATATATAGCCATATATATATTAAAGAAACAGATTGTTAACCAGGTTATGAATTTTTATTGTGGCATTTTTTATTTGTTAATTTATTTTATTTTTTTAACCATTGAAGTTATGGTAATTATTTTACAGTGTATATTTAATATAATATATACCTGTTTTCATGTCATTTATTTCTGATTGACTGTTTAATTTACCCCAGTCTTCAGTAACATGATACTTCAGAAATCATGATATATATATAATATGCTGATGTGCTGTTCTATTATAGTCAATTATATTTTATACTCAATCAATACTGATTTTTAGAAAAAAATTCTTGCTTTATAGTTTTTATCATAATAGCAGCATTTTTTTATTACATTGTAAATGTCTTTTGCTCTTGACCAATTTAAACTGTCCTTGATGAATTAAAGTAAATTGTAACACTTTACAATAAGGTTTTATTAGTTCATGTTTGTGTGGCTGGAAGGGCATCCACCACATAAAAAAACATCGTAATAGCCAGAGTAATTGGGGGTTCATTCCGCTGTGACAACCCTTAATAAATCAGGCACTAAGCCAAAGGATAGTGAATGAGTGAGTGAGTGAGTGAATGTATTTTCTAATAAGAAAAAACAATGAGCAATACATTTATTACAGTATTTATTCATCTTTGTTAAAATTAGTTAATGGAAATAATGTTGTCCATTGTAAACTCATGGTTTTAAATAATGCATTAGTAAATGATTAACTATGAGTAATAAATGATGTTGTTCATTATTAGTTCATGTTAATAAATACATTAACTAATGCAACCTTATTGTAAAGTGTGACAAAGAAAATTAAGTTTAACTTTCATATTTTTGCAATTTCCATGTAAATATGAAGCAACCCAACAGTTTTCACCACTGATAATAATTATAATGTTTCTTTAGGAGCAGATCATTATTTTAGAATGATTTCTAAAGGACTTTTAAAATGCATTCAATAAGAAAACTATTGTGCTGTATTTTGATCAAATGACTGCAGCCTTGGTGAGCAGAAAAGCGTCTTTAAAAGAAAAAAAGGTTAAAATGTACCGATCCAAAATGTTTGTTTGGTAGTCTACGTGATTTTAAACAAATCTTGCCTTCTAATGTTCATTGCCAGCCTGGTTGTAACTACAACATTCAGCTGAGAGGAGAGGGAAATGATCACATTGAGAGAGCATTGCCTCCACACAAGACAATTGAGGTGAGAGTTCACATTTATACAGTATTCACCTTATTTTTGGTTTAAACATTATATAAAATGCTTTCATTTATGTATATATATATTTTTGGGATTCTTTCAGGTGGGCAACACCGATATTGATGGAATAAACATAATCGCCTTTAGACAGATCAATCAATTTGATCTGAGTGGAAATGTTGTCACTTCCCCTGAGCATCTTCCCACTCTCTGGGTAAGTGCAATTCAACTTGAAGACTTCTGATGCAAAAACCTCTAAGTGCCATCTGAAATGTTCTTCTAAACTGAGCATTTTCCTAAGGCTCCTGTGTGTAGGTTCAGTAATTTTACTTTTATGGGCAAAAATCATTTATTTTCATTGCCTTTAAAGTGAAATAACTGAACATAAACATAAGAGGCTGAGAAAAAGGCTCATTTTAGATGGCACTTTTGGAGGATTTTGCATCTGATCTCTTCACTTGAATACTGTTTTAAAGTAGGTTCTTATTTTTGATGGAAGCTTGACATCATTGTTGTTCCTCTCTTTAAAGGTGAAGCTCTACAAAAGTGATAATCTTGACAATCCCTTCCAGAGTGTGTCTCTTGGCCAGTCCCTGTTCTTCCACTTTCAACCTCTGCCACGTGACGGAGAGGTAGAGCTATGCTAATTGCATTTATATTAAATTCTATACAAGTAAACTGGGGGGTCATGGGACAGAGTGAGGGAGGGGGGTCGCTTGGTGATTTCCAAAATTCTAATTCATTTTATTAAGCTATTAGAATCACAATATTTTATCCATAACCTACAGAAGATAAAAAAGTAGTTAATAGTAACGTTAAAACAACATGCAAATAAAAAGCCATCAGCCTTTAGGTTTTTTTTTTTTTTCTCATTGGATTGTGACCCCTGCTGAGACCATTTATTTTGGAAACCATGGTATTTCATATATATTTTTTATTTTACAAATACTTTTATCAGGAAAACATAAACTGACTATAATGCAATAAAGACATTAGTCATGTTGCAGAACATTTTATTTGAAATTAATGCTGTTAATATTTGAACTTTGTATTCATCCCAGTGCCGACATGGTGGCTCAGTGGTTAGCACTGTCGCCTCACAGCAAGAAGGTCACTGGTTCGAGTCCCGGCTTGGTCAGTTGCCATTTCTGTGTGGAGTTTACATGTTCTCCCTGTGTTTGCGTGTGCTTCCTTCAGGTGCTCCGATTATTGTGGTACATGTGGTATAGGTGAATTGAATAAACTAAATTGCCCGTAGTGTATGTGTGTGAATGAGTGTATGGATGTTTCCCAGTACTGGGTTGCAGCTGGAAGGGCATCCGCTGTGTAAAACATGCTGGAAAAGTTGGCAGTTCATTCCGCTGTGACGACCCTCTGATAAATGAAGGGTCTAAGATAAAGGAAAATGAATGAATGAATGAATGTGTAATAAAAAGCAAAATGTATTTTTTTCCAAATAAATACAAAACAAAATGTGTTCATTGCCAATAATTGTAAACCCCTTATTATTGATTGAGAACTGGGATTAATTAATGTAATGGCATTTGTCTGCTGTTTAAACATTGACTGAATTAATACATAATGCCATAACTAATAGTGTAAAAGAGATTGCATTCACTCACGCGCTGCTACCATTTGAATTTGAACTGAGGTATAATCCGCTCCCTTTCCAGCAGTGTGGGTTCCTCCACAAAGGCCAATTTCACCTGAAAATCTGTCAAATCATGTAACGTGAATTTAGCAAAATGTGCATTCTTGATTTATTCGAGTGTATTGGATTTAATCATGTTATAAAAGCACAGACACCCTAAATGCTCAAATACATTATAAATGTTTTGCTTGGTGATTATTAAATAAATTATTGAAACAAAAAATCACTTATAAGCATGTTAAATAATATTGACCAAAATAGTTTAGATTATAATTTTTTATTTTTTTATTTTTTTTATTAGATCAGCGAAATTTTACTGAAATCAGTCACAACAGTTTAGCTTCACTTAAATTCCAAGATCGATTGTCAATGTCAGTTTAAGAATTATGTTGATTCATTAAAATGAAGGCATATAAAACTAGAAGATTCAGATTAGGTTCTGCATATTATGCATGGGTTTAAACAACTCTGTTTGTTTAGTACACAATATGCATACTGAACCGAAAGACCTCTAACAAAAAAAGTTTTATGTACCTTTACACCCCTAATAAAGGAGTTAATGTTTCTCAATATTTATATAAATATATCAGTAGTTGGAGCTCATTTTATATTATTAATTGAGTTTTATTGTCTTCTTTAGAGCTATGTGCTGATGTTGGACACCTCCCTCTCTCGCTCCCAATATGACTTCAAACTGCCACAGGTCTCCTTCACATCCTCTGGTTACCACAAACATGTAACGCTAACCTTTAACCCTAAGGTAAGAACCTGTTCACACAAAGCACACATTCTTTTCTTTGTTTTCCAATGATGGAAATGTGCCGGCCTGGCCAATAAGATTTATGTAAATATATTGCTTAACTACAATTATTATTTCTCTCAAATTATATATACATAATTGTAAAAGGATTAGAATTAGGCTACAATGATTAATCAATTAAATTAAGCATAATTGATAAATGAAACAATTTGATGATTCATATCAAATGAAATAATTTAATTCTTTATTAATCACTGTTGATTAATTAGTGTTTGCTGGCTGTATATAGAAAGCATCTGCAGTTTTGTTTTGTTTTTGTTTTGTTTTGTTTGTAAAATAGTTCTTCACATGAGTTGTCCTGAACAACAGAATGTAACATAAGCATATAGTTGGTGTTGGGTGCATTTAGTTACAAAGTAACTAGGTAATGTAATTAGATTACTTTTTTGCAAAAACAGTATAATAAGGCATTACTTTTTAATTTTTATGTAATTTACAGTTACTTGTAATGTACTTGCCTTATAAAACCTAAATAGATTCTAAACAATTCAAGCAGAGTAACAAAATACTAAAATATTTAGCAGAATTATTCTATTTTTCAGCTAAAGGCGGTTACATTTATCAAACAATGAATTGAGTCAGAAATGAAGGACAGTATATGGTATGTATGAAATATGGTGTCATTACTTAGATTTTTTTTTTGGTTTATATATAATTAGAATAAAGCAAAAAAGTCCTTCTTGGCTTAAATGTAAGGAATTAAGAGCTTGAATAGTATATTAATTAAATCACTTATT
Organism: Danio choprae; assembly: GCA_903798125.1. Lineage (NCBI taxonomy): Eukaryota > Metazoa > Chordata > Actinopteri > Cypriniformes > Danionidae > Danio > Danio choprae. The sequence continues at coordinate 8,949,748 of CAIGQW010055671.1, read as the reverse complement.
GAGCAATTGAGTTACTTTTCAGTCATGGTAGTAAAAAAAGCTAATTAAATACAACTTTAATGATTTGATCATTAATAACTTTTTTGAAGTAACTTACCCTACACTGCATGTAGTTAAACACAGCTTGTCCTGTCAGGCGCTAGACAGATATACATGCTGTTTACTTAAAAGCTTTTGAAATGTGTTTTCCTCAAATTCTACGTGTAATTACATTAGTGTTAGAAGGGAGTTAATAGAATTGATAGTTTTCAGTCATGTGATCTGTGCGGAGACCCGGAGGGCAAAACAATGGGCAGCTTACATTGGGATCTCCATAGAAACGCAGCATAAGCTGGTCACATTTCTTTCTGTCGGGCTACAAATATATAGATCACATGTCAACAAAACAAAAATAGAGATATAAACCCAAAATGTAGCCTACATTTACTTGGAATCCATATACCGCAGCCGTAAAAAAAACATCAGGTTCCTGCCAGAGCTCAGCGATGTTTACATGTCTGTTTTGTGTTATATGTGGAGGATTCTTCAGCATTTCGGTCATTGGTGACAGCAGTAAAGAATGTGTCTGCTATATTTGATTCTAATTTTGTTTCTTTTGCTTGGGTTAATATTTGCTTGTAGGGGACGTTTATGCATTCACTTCTGCTATTTACACTTTGACTTAGCATTTTCATTTATACTTTAACTGCACTTAACAGCCAATTAGAATAGAAACTGTATAAAAAGAACAACCATAAAATCACAGACCGTTATGAGTACTTTAGATTGGGATTGATCAATAATCACTCACATTGCGGCTTGGCAGCTACAAGCGCTGTTTTGCCCGCCATGGGGAGATGTTTCCCTAATGTTGTGACGTCACCTGAAAACAATAGTAACTAAAATAGTTGAGTCACAGCTAAAAATGTGGTCCACAAGCATCAAAACAAGAAAGTGTAGTACAGCTTTATGGTAAGCAAGCAGTTTTTCTATATTGCGTTGTTATAACTTTTTTTTCTTTTAATAGTTCAACCTGCATAGATACAGTTGAAGGCAAAATTATTGGCCTTCCTGTGAACTGTTTTTTAATCAACATAATTGTTTTAATAACTAATTTCTAATAACTAATTTTGGTAACACCTTAGTTTAGGTCACAAATCATGCTATAAACTACTGGCTTATTACCTTCCTTATATTAAGATATTAACTGTTCATTAGTAGTTCTAAAGTATGATCTTGTTTTGGATCCCAATAAGATTCTACCCAAAACCTAAACCCAACATCTACCTTACTAACTATTAATAAACCACTAATTAGTAGTTTATTAAGCTAGTAGTGTTAGTTAATGTTTTGTTAATACCATGAGTTGTGACCAAAACTAAAGCATAACCCTATTTTATTATATGTCTTTGCCATGATGATGATACATAATTTCTTTACTAGTTATTTTGCAAGATACTAGTATTTAGCTTAACGTGCAATTTAAAGACAAAGCTAGGTTAATTGGGTTAACTAAACAAGTTATCTTAATTAGGCAAGTCAATGGACAACAGTGGTTTGTAAGGGTTCTAATAATATTTACCTTTAGAATGATTTATTTATTTATTTTTATTTATTTATTTATTTATTTATTTTTGAAAAAGAAGAGGAAAAAATATATTTTATTTCACACAGCCAAACTAAAAGAAATAATACTTTATATAACTGAAGGAAAAATATATATAAGAAGAAATACTGTGAAAACTTGCTGGTTTTGTAATGCCAATATCGCTAATATTCAATGTATCACTCGTTACTAATTCCTGTCTATCTTTTGGCTCTCTGCAGAGGAAAATACCAGATCAAGATGTTGCCCAGGGATCTTTCATCGCCCTTCCTTTGACATTGCTGCTGTTGCTCGCTGTTTATAACCATGAGCGGGTACTTTTTTTTTTTTTCAAGAATCTTGACATGTACAACAACTGCACTCCTTACAACTAAATGTAAATAATAATACTGTGTCTTTCCCAGGTGATTCCTCTTCTTCTGCAGCTGGTCAGTCAGATCCAGGGTGTTCGAGGACTTGCTCAGGCAAGCGGAGATGGGCTTCCTGTGGATGAAGCCAAACGTCCATCAAAACGACCGAAGATGAGACGTACATGAAACTCCAGTATCACAAAGCTGCATTCATATCTCACAAACATCCAACGTCATCATGTTGGTCTGGTCACAAAATCTTAACAAATCAACCTCACATGTGGTCGCCTAAGCATTTTTTTTTTTTGACCATATATTTATTGCTGATTTTCAGATGACTCCAGGTTTTATTTTTTTTTACTGTGGTGTTCTGGTCACACAGATCCCTATAATTTACTGTCCCTCGCATGTGAATGTGGCTTAGAGATCTATTTTCGTTTGTGAGAGTTTGCTCAGGGAGCATGGCTGATTTACGCGACTACAATTATGTGTTCGTTTTTGTTTTTCACTAGTATAAAAAGTAATTGCCCTATTAATTTATTGTTTGATAATTCCAGTAGTCATTAATGAATAGATTTTATTAATCCCTAATCAAAAATAAAAAAAATAAAATTGTAGAATTCGTTTGTAATTTGCAAACTTAAACACCCATGCATTTTAAAGTAGAGGTTTGTTTAATATACTTTAATATTGTTTCATCAGATTCATTTTTTTTATGATGTTTTGCTTCCCTAATTGGTTCATATAGAAGACAACCAGAAGCTTACATTTTCAGTACCTTTAAAGAAATTGACCTGCTGCTACCATTTGATGGGTTCAGTACATATTCATTCCACTGCATTAAAAGCATCAAAATGTGATAATGTTTATGGTTCTAGAGAGCAATGATAATAAAGTGTTTTGGAATTTACTAAATTGGAATTTAATCTTTTATTGTGCCTCTGAAATCCACAAAATGGCAGAATGTTTATGTAAAATTACGATATTTTTTTTTTCATTTGCAGTAAGAAAGAATACCTTATACCTTACCTTACATTACCTTACCTTACCTTACATTACCCTTCCTTCCTTTCTTCCATCCATCCTTTCTTTCTTTCCTTCCTGCTTTCTTTCCTTCCTTCTTTCTTTTTCTTTCTTTTCTTTCTTTCTTTCTTTCTTTCTAACATCTCATAAACCCCTAAAAGTTGTTATGCAATTTTTTTTTACCAACACAAAATTGTTAGCAAAGCTTACTGCAACACTGAAGCAATCTGTAATGCATTTATATATGAGATGATCTTTATTAAGCACACTTTATTTTACTATCTTGTTCTGGATGTATATACTCTGCTCTTTATTATTCTTGTAATTCGGTAACACTTTAGATTAGGTCACAATTCATGCTGGTAACTACTGGCTTATTACCTGCCTATTATTAAGATATTAACTGTTCATAAGTAGTTCTAAAATATGATCTTATTCTGCATCCCTAATCCTACCCAAAACCTAAACCACTTCTACCTTACTAGCTACTAATACACAGCTAATTAATCATTTATGAAACTAGTAGTTTTAGTTAATGGTTTGTTAATACCATGAATTGGGAGTTGAAATAAAGTGTTGCCGGTAATTTTAATAACGTAACGGCTGTGAAACTAGATTAATTCTAAACAAATCCTAATATTTATAGACAAGAACACGTAAGTATAAGTTCCATAAACATAAATTAAATAAATCATCCAATACATTATAATTAAATAGAAACATTGTATTATTTTGTTATAGTAAAATCTTACCTGAAGGATTGTTAATTAATAGTGTAATTAATAATACTGGTAACTCTAACATGTTAATTAACACTAAGATGACAATTATAATTAAACGCAACTAACCCTAACTATATATTGTTGTTATAAATGTAGTCAAGTAATACTACTCATTTACATGAATATTTACACTGTACAGAAAACTTAAATATTTCATGTGATAAAATGGATTTTCAATCACAACAAATTAAAACTTTTTATTTAGACCAATTGCCTTTTTTTGCTCTAAATGTTATTTATAAATGTAAAAGTTATTTATTGTATATTTTTTAGGTGTCATCAGTAGTTTGTGGAACAGCAATTATAGCTTTATATTAACTCAAACATAATCGCATATTTTAAATCCAGAGGAACTGAGGATTTCATCTATTTTTTCCAGAGTTGTGTAAAAGAGGTTAAGAGATCATGTGACAATTCTCAGGTTCTTGGGATTTACATTTAATAGTTGTGTGAGTAAAAAAAAAAAAAAGGGGGGGGGGGGGGGTTCTTCCCTTTACATAAAATAACAAAAAAGAGCCATGTTTTAAAAAAACTTAAATTCACTTTTCATTTATTTTAACATTGGTGCTTATAGTCACAACAAAATACTAATGTTTAAATTTCAGAAGCATTGAGAAATAAATTCTTTGTAGTACAACCCTAATTTTAATCACAACAAATAAAAATTTCTGGCCAATTGTCAGAATAAAAAAAAAATTATAATAATAATAAATAAATAATTGCTCTAAATGGCAGCATTTGTATTTTAAATTTGTAAAACAAATGTTCTCAGACCTTTATAGAATAATACAAATAACAAATATTAACACTTAAAGCATAGTTAATATTTAAATGGTCTCTCTC
>CAIGQW010055671.1:8913492-8935165 GCA_903798125.1 Danio choprae | reverse complement strand
CCAACACAGGGAGAACATGCAAACTCCACACAGAAAGGCCAACTGACCCAGCCGAGGCTCGAACCAGCGATCAGTGACCTTCTTGCTGTGAGGCGAACGTGCTACCCACTGCGCCACTGTGAGGCCATATTTATATTAGTTTATTATTATTATTATTATTATTATTTAAGATACAATTCAGTGCAAATCTTTTTTACCACTTAAAGGGCTCACCCCACACATCTTGTTTTGATGTCCTTTTTGGAGTCGAGCATTAATTAGGGAGGTCAACCCCCCTGTTATTTGCACCCTGGTTATTGGACCCTTATTTGTTTTTATTTATTTGTTTATTTATTTATTTTTTTCCCCCACAATTGTGTTATTTTTTTGAATTATGTACATTGTGTTTTAATGCCTTCTCCCTGCCTGTGCAAATTATATGTTCATACACATTTGCCTGCTCTTGTAAAAATTTAGTTTTTGATTACTCATATTGCGGTTGTGTCGCAGGGAAGTTAACACGCCGTGGAAGCTCAGATACCACTGGAGATGTGGACAGTCTTGGAGCAAAACATTTTCACTCCCACCACAACTTGCCTGAACATTCCAACAGTCACAGCGAAAATACTATCAAAGAGGGCGGTAAGAAATTAAGAGTCGCTATAACGCTATTTGTTCTAAATCTGTGAAAAATGTGAAAGAAAATCATAACACAAACAGTGTTATGATTGGGGAGCACAAGGGAGTGCTACAGGATTTAATGAACATTTTTAAAAGAAAGAGTTTGAACCAATCGCGTATACCAATACTATACAAATAAATTTGAGTTGGTTTTCACTTGGAAAATGTTCTAGGCCCATAGCCTGGGGGTTCGGGTGGTTCGAACGAAAGCTTTAAAGGGGACCTAATATGCAACTTTTTACAAGATGTAAAATCAAGATGTAAAAATGATCAGAAGTCTCTGATGTCCCTAGAGTGTGTATGTGAAGTTTCAGCTCAAAATAAATCAAGGCTTTAATCCTAATTGTGCCATTTTGGTGACTGTCGCTTTAAATTTAAATGAGATTGTGCTCCCAGACCTCTTTTCAAAAGAGGGTGGAGCTGCAAATGCCTATTATTTGCCTATATTTAATTGATACATTTTTACCATTAGAAGCTGATTATATTTACAGACTGTTGCCACACAACTGGGTTTAAACCCCTTAAAAAGGCTAAAAGGTCTCTTTTAAGACTAAACGGAATCTATAGCTGTCTCTCCATTTTTTCAGCTCTCTATTCACAATATTCCGTCACCTGAGATCAATAAAGGAAGTCGTTTTTCAATATTGTAATGTTGTTAAATAGAGAAAAACATTTTACAAGTAACATTTAACACTTTCTAAACTTGGACCTTCTTGAAACTTAAAATGACCAAAAAACAAGTGTCGGAATCTAAAAGGAGCCCATATTAAATCTATAACTTTATTTCATTGTTATCTATAAATAAAGAGATAACTATATCTTGTTATCTATAAATAAAGCAAAAATAAAATAATGAAGCATTTTATTACTAGCCTATTAATATTATTATGTTTGACTTATTGCGAGTTCGTTATTTGTCTGATTAATTATGGCGCAATTTATAGATTTCTAAAATACTTGTTTTCACGTATAATATATATTGGCTAATAAATTTAAGAACTGTACAAGCAATTTTTTTTATTTTTCAATTAAATGTAAAAACACTAATCTTACTTTTTATACTATATGAAACATTTATTAATACAATTTTTTTTAAATATACATTTGTACACACACACACACACACACACACACACACACACACACACACATACACACATACACACACACACACACACACACTTAAATAGTAATGAGCAATTTGACAAAACTGTAGTATTTTTTTTTTGGTGCATCAAAAAAGCATGCATATTATACCTGAAGACAAGATAATCCAGTACAAAGTAGTGCAAAGAATGTCACTAAAATGCAATATTTAAACCACATAAAATAATAAAATACAAATTTAATAAAAGAATGAGTGAAATATCTACAAAAAGCTCCACTTTTTGGACCCACTTTTTTCACTAGTCTGACTACAGACCAGTTTTATGTGATTTTAATATATGATTGCAAAATAGAAATTGTGTAACAAATAACACACTTTCATTCTCACATTCTCATATAAGCTATTCAGCAAAGTGTCTGAAATTCATAATCCTTTACATGTTATTAAATAGTGCTTCATCTTGACTGCAGATTAGCCCAACGTCAAATTACTGACCCCTTCCTTCCCATTTCAATTATTTATTAGGCACTTAAAAAAAAATTATATTTATTTTTCAATGTTAATGAAAGTAATCTTACACCAAACCTGTAACCATTTATTTTGGTTGTAGGAAAAATTACCATGAAAGTCAATGGCTTTCTTTTATGTTGAAATACCATACAAGCTCATTTTCACAATTTTTCATGTTAATCGCCAATGTTTCTTTACTTTGATGCCTGTTGGACAAAATGGTGGACCGTTACAGGGGCACAGAATATCAGCAATTTGATTGGCTGGAGCGTCAATTAAAGCTTCAACAATTGAGAATGAATGGCAGTTGAAAATTGAAAGGTCCAATTATCCGCACTTATTTTTTTGGTTAAATAAGTGTATCATCCGGGTATTTAAGGTTCACTTTTTCTTTTTGAATATTTTCTTGCTTGGGTTAATCCTTTTCCTTTTCTTGATTAGATTTTTTGTCTTTTTTCTAGTCCAAATATTTTTAAATTCTTAAATAAAGAAGCTTTTTCTAGACAAGCAAAAACTATTGTCTTGTTTTCAGAAATAACATGCCAATAACATGTTTTTAATTAAATCAAGTTAAATAATCTGTCTTTGGGGTAAGCAAAACAATCATCTTTTTTTTTGCATTATTTTGCTTACCCCATTGGCAGATTATTTAGCTTGTTTTAAGGAAAAACTCACTTAATTTTGACATATAATTTATAAATCATATATTATTTATTACCTAAAACAATACCGGGCCTCACAGTGGCGCAGTGGGTAGCACGTTCGCCTCACAGCAAGAAGTCGCTGGTTCGAGCCTCGGCTGGGTCAGTTGGCGTTTCTGTGTGGAGTTTGCATGTTCTCCCTGTGTTGGCGTGGGTTTCCTCCGGGTGCTCCGGTTTCCCCCACAAGTCCAAAGACATGCGGTACAGGTGAATTGGGTAGACTAAATTGTCCGTAGTGTATGAGTGTGAATGGGTGTGTATGGATGTTTCCCAGAGATGGGTTGCAGCTGGAAGGGCATCCGCTGCGTAAAACATATGCTGGATAAGTTGGCGGTTCACTCCGCTGTGGCGACCCCAGATTAATAAAGGGACTAAGCCGAAATGAAAATTAATGAATGAATGAACAATACCTTTTTTTGTTTGTCTAGAAAACACTTTTTGATTTAGGAATTTTTAAATATTTAGACTAGAAACAAGACAAAAAAACACACAACTTGCATGGTTTATACTTAAAAAATGGAATAGAATAGTGCATATGTTTGCAAATGATGCACCTAAAGTTAAAATTATATTGTAGAACTATGACGTGGGTCTTGATATTTGGGGTTTTCATAGACTTTCTTTTCTTTCTCAGTTCGTTCTCAGATTTCCACCATCACCATGGCTACATTTAACACAACGGTGGCTTCCTTTAATGTGGGCTATACAGATTTCTTCACAGAGCACATTAAGAAACTGTGTAACCCTATTCCCATCCCTGAGATGCCATGCGAGCCATTGGCCTGCTCCAATCTTCCCCGAAGTCTGACAGACTCCTGTATCAACTACACATCCCTGGAGGACAGAGACACCATTGAGGGCACTAACAACTTCATCCTGAAGAATGGCATGCTGGATCTCATGGTAAGGGGCAAAACCTAGGACAAAGAGGCATTAACGTGATAGTTTTTTAGAAAGAAATGTATTTATTAATTACTCACCCCCAAGTGGTTCCTACAAAACCTTTAGAAGTAACTAAAGTTTTGTTGACCACACAAGAAGATATTTTAAAGCATGTTAGAAACCAGTAATAATTTACTGTAGGAAAGAAAAATTTACTGTAGTAGGAAAAACAAATACTGTGAAAGTCAGGTTATAGGTTTCCAACATTTGTTTAAATAACTTCTTTTATGTTCAGCAGAATAAAGAAACTCATAAAGGTTTGTGACTAGTGAAGGGTAAATAAATGATAATGTTTTTCTTTTTGTGAACTAGCCCTTTAAATGAATAGTACAAGTCCTCTAGAGTTAAACTGTTGATTTTTACTTTTTTTTTATCCATTTGGCTGATCTCCAGCACTTTTAGCTTAGCTTAGCATAAATCATTGAATTGCATTAGACCACAGGTGTAAATTCCAGCTTCTGGAGGGCCACAGCTCTGCACAGTTTAGTTTCGACCCTAATTAAACACACCTGATCAAACTAATTGAGTCCTTCAGGCTTGTTTGAGACCTATAGATAAGTGTGTTGGAGCTGGGTTGGAACTAAACTGTGCAGAGCTGCGGCCCTCCAGGAACTGGAATTGACACCTGTGGATTAGTCCATTAGCATCTCGCTCTAAAAATTTTAAAAAAGGCTTTTGATAATTTTACTATTCATAGCTTGATTATTCTGTACTTACATGTTGTACTAAGACCGAAATATTTTTTTTAATCTGAACTGAATCATAATTAAACTAACTTGGGCAAAAATAGCATTCTGTGGAACTCAATGTGCCTAATGTTCATACATTATTTTCTATTGCCTGATTTCTTGGTAAAGCTTCATTGAAACAATTTGTCTTCAGTGTCACATGATCATTCTGAAATCAGTATAATATGTTGGTTTTACATTTTTGATAATGTTTTTATTATTATCAGTGTTCTTTTTATATCAGGATTCTTAAAAAAATATATAAATAAAATAACAAGTAATGTAACAGCATTTCTATGAAACAGAAGTTTATAGAAATGTATTTCCTATCACTTTTGAACAATTTAAGGATCCTTGCTGAATAAAACTATTTATTTATACATTTATTTATTTATTTATTTTATTTTACTTTTAATTGCTAATTTATCACAGTTTCCAAAAAATGTAAACAATAAAAGTGAATAAAAAATAGCTATACAATTTCCATTTTGAAGGATCATATTACACTGTAAGCTGAAACAATGGCATCTACATTTTAAAATGTTTTAAAATAGGAATACTTCTCTTTTCCTTCAAAAGCAACTAATAACTAATACTAATAACTAATAACTCATTTGATCATTTTAGATTAAGTTTACTCAGTTAAACTTGAACAGATCTGACCATATGGTTCATATCATGAGTGGTGTTCACTGTGTGATTTTTCAAGGCTGTTCTGCGGGCCCTTTATTCCATCCTCACCCATGACATCAGCTCTCGGATTTGCGACGTGGCGCTGAACATCATCGAATGCCTCCTGCAGCTGGGTGTTGTTCCCAATGTGATGAAGAAGGTTTCCAAATCTGACGACAAGGAGGTGGAGCGTCCGAAGGATGGAGTCGGTCAGAGTGTTGGTGGAGCTCAGGGGGAGATGGCTGGAGGCACAGGAGCAGCACCTAATGGAGGTGGTGGAGGAGATGGAGGAGGAGGAGGTGGAGGAGAGAGTCGAGGAGGAAGCAGAGATGATATAAAGAACAACAAGGACAACAAGGTATGTGTTATAATTCATGTCTTATTTGCATTGTTTTTATTAATGATTTTTTATTTTGAAGTGTTTTTCTGTGTTCTCTTTTACTGTATCCCAGTTGACCCTTCACAGAGTAAAACGTGAAAAAATTTACTTTAAAATGTATGTGCTGTTTTGCTTGTTGAATAAAATAGCAGACAGTGACTGGGGCACAGAATATCGCATTATGATTGGCTGGATCACCTGTCAGTCAAACTGCATGTCAAGGGTCAGTTAACTTATACTTTGCCCTAACAGTATATTCCCTTTTTGTAAAGTAAACAAACATATCTGTTTTCAGTTTATAGCAGAAGAGTAGACAAGCTTTGGGACATAGTTTATCAATAATGGACCATTCTGTTACTTAGTTGCAAGCAGTGTTGGATTTATAGTTACTAGTTACTTCTCACAGATAGTAACGGAATTACTAACTAAATTAGATGATTATAAAAGTAACTAATTGGGTTACTTTTTAAAAGAAAAATGTCAAAATACTTGGATGTCCAGAATATAATATATGTTGAATGAAATGGACACTAAATTGAATAAATTATAAATGATTAGGTTATAAAACATTGTACACTGTTATTAGCTGGAGGGCCCACAAAACCCATGAGAGACCCACTGGACTCTGATTAGACCCTCACCTGCAAGACCTTTAAAGACACACATACAAGCACAATGCTCACATACACTCTGTGGATTGTCTAGTGTTTCCTGTTGTATCCTTATTCTTGATTCTTGTTTTTTTTTCATTGTTTACATTTTCTCTCCATTTACTCACTCACAAGTGATTTAAGACCTTTATTATTAATTATCAAAACTTTAAAAAAACCATTTGATTGAAATGCTAATGGTCTAATATGATTCATTTAATTATGCTAAGCTAAGCTAAAAGTGACCCCACCCGAAAAAGAAATCGGCTGAATGGTTCAATTCAACTGTTCAGAAATGGTTCAGTTCAACAGTTTGACTCTAGTAGACTTGTGCAATGAGCCTTTTTCAAAAAAAAATAAAAGTGGAGTGTTCCTTTAATGTATCAAAATAAAAAGCATGCATTTTGTATCATCTCTTTTATTTAGTTACAATTATTTACATTATTCAGCAAGAGGTTCACAAACTTTCAAGCAGCACTGTATACCTCAATGTTTGCTATAGCTGTTTGTCAGGTGTTGTATTTGTTGCTGTTTTGAGTGCCCGTTTACCTTCTTTTTGCTTTGTCTGGTTTTGGCCTTGTCTTTCCTTGCACATGACTGGATTTACATTGTGTTTTTTGTTTATTAAACCTTTAATCTGCATTTGTTTCTTTCTACAGCAATATGTAAGAGTAATTGTCATATTAAACAACTGCTTTTTTTTAAATCATCAACAGGATGGAGACACTTCTCTCAGCACTCACTGGTTGGCTCTCACCATGCTTATTAAGATCGTGAAATCGCTCGGCTGTGCATACGGCTGTGGTGAAGGCCATCGTGGACTCTCTGGAGACCGCCTTCGAACGCAGGTCAATATATCTGTAGGATTACAATATTATTTTACATTGAAAATTCAACTTTACTTTAGAGGGCTTTGAGCAACGATGTTTGTCACAAAAACGTGTGGTTGGATTTTTTTCATGTTCCCCTTTAGATGTTCTGTTGGTTAAATTTATAATTTTGGCTCTGTTTACACCTGTTTTAAAATGCATTTTAGTTTATTAGATCACATGTAGACAAGTTATTACAGATGGTTTAAATATTAACTGTAACCTTTTTTTATTAGTTAGTTCTGAGGCAGTGAAATCAATTAAATGTAATTAATTAATTCTGCAATGTGAGTAAAAATATATCATTTATTTTACTTCCTTTCCTTTATTTCCGATGAGTTCCTAGTACAGCAGTTATACCGTTTTAGCATTTTAACATTACATACATTTTGTACTACATTTGACCTTGTTTGACATGCTAGAACATGGAAAGTAACTAAAATAAATGTCTTTTATAATCAAATAATTCATTTCATGAAACGAATACATCAATTCATGGATGCTAATGAGAGCTGCTCTTTGAAGAGAGAGTGCAAGAAGACTTTATTTCAGAAATCTAATTAGACAAAATTAAACAAACTAACTATTGGATTTTCAGAATTGTTCATGGAAGTGGCATTTATTTTATAAAGCCACTGAATTTTAAAACCATGTAGAGTATATGAATGGATACAAAATTACAATACAAAATGGAAAATGAAACTGTATTGAAGCTGAACTGAGCTGAACTGAACTGAACTGAACTGAAGCTTTATTGCTGCTGTAATATCCTGAAATCTATGGGCCAAATATTTTGAGTGTTTGTTATATTTAAGACTTGTAAGAAAGTAATGGATTTAAAATGTGTTGTATTGCTCTTCATATCATAAATGAAAAATTACCTTATAATTTACTCACTCTCAAGCCATCCTCTGTGTATCTGACTTTCTTCTTTCAGACGGATTAGTTTAAAATTTTATTCTTACTCTTCCAAGCTGGGAATGGTTGGGAATAACCTATTTGTTTGAAGCTTCCAAAAGCAGATAAATCCATCATAAACCTAACCCATATGCCCCAGGGAGTTACGTGTCTTATGTAGCAGATCCATGGGTTTTTGTAAGAAAAATAAGTCAGCCATGAAGCTGTCGAGAACATGCATTTGAAGCCACTGGAAGTCAGTGATTTTATTTTATAATTTAAAAATTGGAGATTATTTGTTTACAACAAACACATTGATCCACTTCATAAGACATGCTTTAATTAGAGATGCACCTACTGCAATATTCTTGGCCGATTCCGATTTCCAATTCCTTGCTAAGTGTGACCTGCCATTACTGATTTTTCCAGATTCCATTTTTCTTTCGGGATCTATAAAAATTTCGTAATAAAAAGATGTTTTATTACAAAATTATTTAAAATTAAATGTAAAATTATTTAAAATTCTAAAAATATCCTTGATTAAAATAAACATTACTGTTTATTTTTTTTAAACATACAGTTTTAAACTTACAAACTGCAACAACTGGGCATTTTTTGGATGGAGGGTTAGGAGAGTGTAAAGAGTGTGTAAAAGTGTAAAATTCAAGTAATTAAATGAATGCATATTCTATTAAGACAGTATAAGCACAAATATGGTTTTAATGAAGAGTTATTTTTCAATCTAGTAAACATTCAGAATGGATAATGACTGGACTAATAAGTCCACAAATTCAAGCAATATTATAATCTTTTTAAAGATAGAATGAAGTTTGTGTAAAAATTAATATTCAGGTAATATTTTGATGAGAGAAACTGGAGAGAAATTGAGTATGCCTGTGTCCACTGTGTGAGAATAAACATTTACTGATTGTGAGTGGCAGTATATCTGCTCTAAATAATGCTGAATATGCAAAAAAGAATCTGATAATGACAAATGTCTGATTTGAAAATAGTTTAATTTATATGTAGTCAATGACAGAGAGCAAGAATATGTGTATAACATAATCATCTCATAATTTAATTTTGAAATTATTTAGAATTATGCATAGTTGTATTCTGGTGTCATCACTGTCTTTTGCATTGAGGACCAGGACCAGGACCATGGCCCCTCCTCAAACCTCCCACCCCTCATTTATTTATAATATTTATTATAAATAAATAAATAAAAAATATTTATATTTATTTTAAATAAATAAAAGTATTATTATTGTTGTTGGTATTATTATTACACAATAATAATACCAATCAAATCAGTCCTAAATGTAACTGGAAAACAAATACACAACTGGAGTGATATGCTCCATCCAAAGATTACTTAAGAAATCTTTTGCAGGAATATTAATTTCATTTGACAATTCTAGAAGATACAAAAAAAAATGTTTTGTAGAATTACAGTGTATCCAGAAAGTATTCATAGCGCTTCACTTTTTCCAAATTTTTTATGTCACAGCCTTATTCCAAAATGGATTAAATTAATTGATTTCCTCAAAATTCTACACACAATACCCCATAATGACAATGTGAAAAAAGATTTTTTGAAATTGTTGCAAATTTATTAAAAATAAAAAGACCTGAAAAATCACATGTACATAAGTATTCACAGCCTTTGCTCAATACTTTGTTGATGCATCTTTGGCAGCAATTACAGCCTCAAGTCTTTTTGAATATGATGCCACAAGATTGGCACACTTGTCTTTGGGAATTTTTGCCCATTCCTGCAGTACCTCTCAAGCTCTATCAGGATGGATGGGAAGCGATGGTAAACAGCCATTTTCAGATCTCTCGAGAGATGTTCAATAGGATTTAGGCCTGGGCTCTGGCTGAGCCACCCAAGGACATTCACTGAGTTGTTGTGAAGCCATTCCATTCATATTTTGGTGGTGTGCTTTGGGTCAGTGTCCTGCTGGAAGATGAACCGTCGCCCCAGTCTGAGGTCAAGAACACTCTGAAGCAGGTTTTCATTCAGGATGTCTCTGTACATTGCTGAATTCATCTTTTCCTCTATCTTGGCTAGTCTTCCAGTTCCTGCTGCTGAAAAACATCCCCACAGTATGATGCTGCCACCATCATGCTTTACTGTAAGGATGGTATTAGCCTGGTGATGAGCGGTGCCTGGTTTTCTCCAAACATAACGCCTGGCATTTACTCCAAAGAGTTCAATTTTAGTCTCATCAGACCAGACAATTTTGTTTCTGATGGTCTGAGAGTCCTTCAGATGCCTTTTGGCAAATTCCAGGCGGGGTGTGGCTTCCGTCTGGCCACTCTACCATACAGGCCTGATTGGTGGATTGTTGCACAGATGGTTGTCCTTCTGTAAGGTTCTCCTCTCTCCACAGAAGAATACTGGAGCTCAGACAGAGTGACCATCGGGTTATTGATCACCTCCTTGACTAAGGCCCTTCTCCCCCGATCACTCAGCTTGGATCGCCGGCCAGCTCTAGGAAGAGTCCTGGTGGTTCCAAACATCTTCCACTTACGGATGATGGAGGCCACTGTGCTCATTTGAAATTTTTCTGTAACCTTCCCCAGCCTTCTGCCTTACTTTGTCTTCATGCTTGGTTTGAGCTTTGACACACACTATCAACCATGGGACCTTATATAGACAGATGTATGCCTTTTCAAATCATGTCCAATCAACTGAATTTACCACAGGTGAACTCCAATTAAAGGTGCTGTATGTAAGTTTTTGACTTCTAAAGCATAAAAATACCATAATATGTTTGCTGATATTTAAGAAACATGCTAAGTGAACATTCTTGTTTATCTGAAAAACAATGCTGAACTCAGATATTCTGCTTTGAAAATATGTTTTCCGTGCCAGAACGCTAACTTTGTTTTGGTCATTTTAACTTGCCCAATGCCAGTTTAGCCGAATTATATTTCAGCATCCCAGGTTGCCTTGGTGGAAAACCATGTATTTCATTTATTCATTCATTCAGAAAGGCTCTGAAAGGCCTGTCTTACCTCCCTGGCTCGTCATCTCTCCTCCTTTCTGCTTCATATCATGTTTAGTCAAAATAAGATCATCATCACTTGGTTTAAATTTTAGTTTAGTCGACTTGCAAAACTTACTGTGCCGACACTTCTGCATGAAATGCCGTTACGCAGGTTTCATAATGCATTAGCGCTGCGTATTTTTTCGACCTGCATGTTAACAACGCCAGCGTTGGTTTAATTGTACATATAGAATAACGTCTTTTTCTGGGATTAGCACTCTTAATAAATACATTGACATAATGTATATCGTATCTCAAAGCTTTTACTGGTGCACAGACAATTTTTTACTTTGGCATGTGTGTATGTTTAAAGGCACAAAATAATTATGCATTGCAATTGGAAGCAAATATTTCTACATTTTATTAATTGCATGACTTGTTGTAACACACTGAACTAAAGTCAAGCCTCGCCTCGCGAGTGATAGCGCCACACTTACAGCCAATCAAACTGTTTGGTGTTCCGTTATGATTGGTCAAGGCTTTCAATGCCTTTTTGCTTTTTTTCAACACAGAGCCCGCCTTACTTCTTTTATCAAATCACAAACCATACAAAAGAAAATAATAAAAATGTATTTGTATATTGCTGTCTTTTTGATTGGGTGGGCATGACAGACGTTTGGGTGGGCTCAGCCCTGCCCATGCCTAGAGCCGTCCCTGCTGATAGTATTAATTTGTCACAATTCTTGCTGTTGGCTAACCTGGAGCACAGCAGAAAAATGATATTGATGCTCCAGTAGGTCAGCGTGTTTTTCACTTTTTCACTTCACTTCTTACCTTCTATGTTGATGGGATAAACTTGAATTAAGCTTCATTGCAAGATTATACAACTCGACAAATCACGAACTTCCACAGTGACGACATGTTATCATGCGGCTGTGAGTGTGAGCATCACTGTGACATTATTGCCTGCGCCGCTAGCAAAATGCACTTTTGGAAGCTTTAAGAAAAAAAGGACCGCTACTCAACACCATCATGGCATGGGAAAAAGCCAGGAAAACATTTAAAAATACTCTGACTGAAAGAAGAAAGTCATAAGCACCCCCACTCAAAAAATGACATTTGCTGTTTGTTCAAACTACTTATTTAAGTTGAACTGAAACAACACAATTCTTGAGTTTTTATGGGAGGGCAACTTAATTATTTCATGTTCGACCACTTAAATTTGTAAAAACTAATTAGTACTTAATTCCTTCATGTTGTCCAAACACAAATAGAACCCAGGATGTTTTACAGTGAAAGATTGCTTGGTGAGTAAGTCATGAGGTAATGTACATTTTTCGGGTGAACTATTCTTTAAACCATCTATTCTTTGGCTGTTTGCACACATTCAACCACATGAGTGTCTATGCTTCAACTGCAGCCCAATTATATTTATTTTTGGCATTTTACATCTGTTTAAACCTGTATTTAATGTTGCCCACATGTGATCGGATCAATGAAAATGCTTCTTATTGCTAGGTGTAATCAGGGCAGTAAATGCTACCCAGTATATTGATTTACTGTCATTCTATTGGTCATATTGATAGATTATATGGATTTTATAATATATATTTAGCCTAAAGCTGATTACATGGCTAAATAACTCTGTGTCTCCAAAAATAGTGAATGACTACATATTTTGTCCTATTTTTTAGGCTCAGAACTGTTTGACTACACTTTACAAGCTGGATAAAGTGCAGTTCCGGCAGACTATGAAAGAATACGTCAACAAGGATTCACTCAACAACATTGTGGATTTCCTGCACGCATTGCTTGGCTTCTGCATGGAGCCAATCACTGACAGTAAGAGGGCAGAGCTGCACTTATTAATAAAGTGCATGTCTTTAGTTTGCCCATGAACATGTTTTATCCCGTTTCTGAAATCTCCAATGAAACAGCATGGGCCCCATTTTCATGCATCAGAAATAGAGATGTATTTGTGTTTTCCTAAACAAGAGATGAACTGATTATTTAGCTGTGTATTTATATGAAACTCTGTTTAATTAATTTTACACAAAATAGAACATACATTACTAGTCAAAACTTTGGTATAATTAAGATTTTTTGAAATAATAATCTTATGCTCACCAATGCTGCATTTGTTTGACCAAAAATACAGTAATTAGAAGAATATTGGAAACACTGCCTTTCAATACATCCAAAAAAAGTAAAGTGGTAAATTTGGTTCAGCACTAAATCATGCTGTTGAGCAAAAGAGACCTTAAAAATCATTCATAAAAATCCTAATTGTTCCAAACTTTTGACATTTTGATCAAGCTTTTGGTAGTTTTGTAATTTTGTCAAATTAATTTGACTTGAGTATTAATTTTACACGGTGAGGATAAAACCTCTGATAGATGACTAGAAGCAAGAAACCATTGCTTGGAAGAACAACAAACCGGTAAGAGACATAAAGAGTTAAAGAGAACTTAACCCTTGTGTGCTGTTGGGGATGTTTTTATCCACTCTGGGGTGATTTTGAGGCTTCATTTGGCCACAACTTTCTCTGCGTTTGAAATTATATTTGGTGACAAATCTTATTTTGACACATATGTTTGGGAAAATGCTTTGAAATTGTTTAAAAACTCAACAATACACTCTGGGCAAATTGACTACCCCTTTGTTATGTTGGTGGCTGTTTTTGTCCCATTTACTTCCATTATAATGACATTTTTTGATTGCAAAGCCATGACAACATAATCATGAATTGTTGATCGGTAGTGGTTTTCCCTCGCTGGGAAGGGAAGGGATCGTGGGTTAGTTTTACCTTTGTTTATGTTTTAAGCAAACATTGTTTATGTTGTTAATGTTTTACCTTTGATCATCAGTTGCAGTACAAAAAAAGTACTTTGTTTCTGGCTTTTATATAGAGTTATTTTGAGTATAGTGTGTGTTTGTGTGTGCGTGAGAGTGTGGAAAAACCTAAAGAGACCTAAAGAGTCTAAGAAAATCAAAATAAGCGCCTCAGCTTTCAGAACATAGTAAGTGTATTTGTGCATGCACACTCTAATTAGCTGTTTTACTCCATATTTTTGCACGGGCTCATCTAAAGGGTTATGGGTGCCAACTGATGATCAACAGTAAAAATTACAAATTGTACCTCTTCCCAACAGGGAAAACCACCAACAATCAAAAATGCATGATTATATGGTGTCAAGGCTTTACGATCCAAAAAGTTATTATAATGTAAGTCAATGAGGCAAAAACAGCCACTAACATAATAAAAGGGTAGTAAATTTGAACAATACACAAAGGTTAAAATAATTAAAGGCAGTATATTGTAGTTTAATATGTTAAATAAATGTGTAAATTAATTTGTGCACAGAAAAGGTAGCATATTTAAGATAGTGATATTTCTTTTTAAATAAGCTGATTTTATATAAAAAGGCTTTAAGCTATAGTAATGTAATAAAATACATGTGTTTAGTATTTAGTAATTAGTAAATAATGTACTGTGTTATCAAATGGTGATTATAGTAAAACAAGCTGCTTCGGGTTTAAACATTAAGGATCAGTTAATATAGAAAAGATGTGCAGTTTTTCGCACATTATGTAGTCAAGTCTCAAATTTTCCAGCGAACACTGTGGCTTTTAAATCATATTTTCACATTGCCATCAGAACATCTGAATATTTATGTCCCATACCACATGTCCCACATTTAAAAAAGTAAGTATGCTTAATACCAGCTGTGAGCAATCAGAACAGATCATAGCACCTAAAAACAGCAGAATATACTACTGAATAATTTAGTATTGTATATCAAGACTCTTTCATCCCTGTCTCAGTAGATTAAATGATGAACTATTTCACCAAATATATTTAGTATATCTGTCCATCACAGACCATTTAAATGTAATTTTGGAATAGACATGCCAGCTGTGGCACCAAAAGAAAGTCTTATTTTACATTAAAAAGCCATGTGATAGAAAAAAATGAAATGAGAAACTTGATGCAAATGCAGATCGTCTCTACATTTTTTAATGTCGTTCATTTCTCGCTCCTTGGCCTCCTCTGTCTCCTCTGTCTTCAGCCTTCGTGTTTTCCAGTGAATTTCTTTCTTTCTTTTTCTTTCTGTCTGTCTGTCTTTCTTTCTGTCTGTCAGTCAAACTCTCCAGTCTGTCTATTTGTCAGTCAAACCCTCATCACTCATCCTTTCATCAGACTTGCCAAACATCATACTGAGTGTCAATTCTTTCTTTTTTTCCTTTTATATAGTTAAAACAGCAAGATAAGCTGAATTTCAATTGATTTCTGGCAAGTTAGTGAACATGAGTGAATGTTATGAAAATTATATCCCTACGGTTTTTGTTTATTTTTTGTTTGCATCTGTGGGTGTGTGTGTGTGTGTGTGTGTCAGTGCGTGGGTGTGTTTATAGTGAGTTGGTGTTTCCTGACTTACGAGTACATGTCTGTGCTGGCCTGACACCAATTTTGCCCACCATCTTTTCTCTTGCAGAATACGGCAGTGCAGGTGAGAGGTCCAGGAGGGCGAATAAAAGAAACATCGGTAGATACACAATATCTAAATTTACTGCCAAAACTAGGCATTACAACCATTCCTGCACCCCTCACAATGGTCTCGCCTGTAGTAGAGCAAAACAGTGCATAGGCCTTACCGTATAAACAATCGGAAAGCCGGCTTTTAGATCCAGCTAAACAAAAGTCAACATTGCTTTGAAATCTGAGCATGACCTGATTGATAGGTCTATAACTATCTCTCGGGCCACAGTCACTTGCATGTATGCAAACCTTCAAATCCCGCAATCACTTTTTAGGTTTTCCTATCTTATGTGCTATTGATTTTTTCCCTCCCTTTTCATCTTGTAAACATCAATGCTTCCTGCTTCCTTTATTGTTTGGCACTTTTGGCTGAGCCACAGTGATTTTGCCTACATATGGCATCCAGGTCACAGCTTTTCCCCTGAGATTACTTGGTTGTGTTTGCAGACAAGGCTGGCTTCGGGAACAACTTTACCACGGGAGGAGATAAGTCTCTGGCCCAGAGCATGGAGACTGTGGTGGTGGGCTGTATGTTCAAGTCTCTCATCACAAGATGTGCCTCCACTACACATGAACTTCACAGTTCTGAGAACCTGGTGAGAGGACTGCATCTTATTGATGGATTGATAAATCATTGAGCTCCAGTTTACATTTGTTGACAGTATCACTTGTGCTAGCCATGCTCAATATAATCAACAGCAATAGCAAAGGCATCTAACTGCGAGATGTAAAGTCACAATTAATTATATTGATAATCTGTCTATACATTACTTTTAGATACAGGTTAAAACACAGAGAAAAATATTTGTTGCTACTTCGGTTCCATCACAAATTTACAACACACTATGAGATGTTGTTACTATAGGGCCAAAGAGAAGACAAGGTGAGGTGGATCCAAATGCAGTTTGGAGTTTTAATAATAATCCAAACAAGAAGTAGCACAGGCAACCGTAAAAAACAAGGAATCATAGAAACACAAAAATCCAACATGAAAGCATACAACAATAACCAACAAACAGTAACTGAAATATAGACAAGAAAATTAGGTAAAAATGGGTAATAAGAACAGGGACCAAATGGGAGTAAATGCAGGAACAATAGGGGACAGAAAAACACAACAAAGCAAGAGTCCCAAAACATAAGGGCCCCTTCCAGACACAATGAGGGTGGTGGAGTTGAGGTAATCAAGGAGGAGTGATGGAGGGCAAGGTCTATGTAGAGAAACATTGTCTGGCAAGGAGACCAGGCAGAAGCAGTCAACCAAGGTGAGCATGACAAGACAGAAGCCAACGGTGGAGCAGGATACCACCACAGCAGAGCAGATGGAGCTTGAAATCACCACAATGGACCTGAAGACAACCATGCTGGAGCAGGTGGAGCTAGAGACCACCATGGTAGAGCAGACGACCACAGTGGGGCTGACAGATCTGGAGAACACAGAGAGCTGGGGACCACCATAGCAGAACTCTAACATAGAGCATTAACCGTTTATAGATTGACCAGCAGTCATTACAGAAAGTGGACAGGTAAAGGTTTTAGAGCAGGGTTTAGAGTCCTAAACTGGAGCGGGCACTGGTGTGGGCTCTGGAGTGGATTTCTGGATGTAGGTTAGCTGAGGAGTGGAGTCTGAGACTGGAGCAGAGTCATGAATGGGAGCAGTCTCTGGAGTGGAATTATGGGTCGGAACAGACAAACCATGTGTAGCCTGTGTGCAGAAGAATGTCTCAACGTTCATGGGTGGCAGTGATTATAACTTGAAAAGTGACTATTATAACTGCTAAAGTCAACCATGACCTCTCCAACAGTTAAGAGGAACCGCAGATCAGCAGGGTGCAATCCAAGAACTTGCACTGTAAACTTCAGGGACCAACATGGATTAGATTGTGTTTGAGTGGATTGTTGAGTCAATAGAAAAAAAAATCAATGAAGGCAAAATCCAGTAGGCCACTGTCGATATTAAATTACTCTGTAGGCATGGTGTACGGCAGAATATTGTAGTTGTTGTCATTCTCGCTTGAATAGGAAAGCCATTCGTTCACATATTGCGTCTTTAGTAGAAGTGCGGCAAACCTGCAAAAAAAGAAAGAGGAAGCGGTGTACCTTGCAATGTCTACACATTTAGACATGACATATGAACAGCCCCATAAACAACAAGACAGGATATACAGCAGGATCTGTTCTTGCTTCTTGGCATGTGGCAGTTTGTGACAAGAATATAGCAAGCTTTGTTTGAGCTCGGGTCGACTATGGCTGATTGCTACACGCCATCATTGTATTTCAATGTTGTGTCTGTGGCTTGTTGCATGCACAAGTGACAATTCTCTTTAAACCAATCAGCATTTTGCAATGAGTCCAGATCAGGGGTGCCCTAACTCAGTCCTGGAGGACTGGTGTCCTGCAAAGTTTAGCTCCAACTTGGCTCAACACACCTGCCAGGACATTTCTAGCAAGAGCTTGATTAGCTAGCCCATGTGTGTTTGATTGGGGTTGGATATAATCTATGCAGGACACTGGCCCTTTAGGACCGTATTTGGGCACTCCTGGTCTAGATCAACCCTTTAATCCCACACTTTTGTGCTACAGTTGGTACCCTTTCGAAAGGGTCCCAAAAAAAAGGGGTATGGTTCGGTTCGCTATTTTGGTACTTCTGATGGAAATAAATCCATACCGTACTGTACTGTACAGAATCGTACCACTCGGTGAAAATGAACCACTAGGTTACATTGTCCAGAAAGTTCCCTGATGTGGTCCTTCAGCACACAAATTACTTGGCATAGACAAACTAGCCTAACTGTTGAAGTATCCATTTGGAAACTCTCTTGTCTCTCTATTGTTCCATCGGGTTCATGTAATTCATGATATAAAAATATGAAATTAAATATCTGTTGTTCTATCGCATTTTAAAGTTTAAAACACACTGTGAGAATAAGGAAACAAAACAAAAAATAATGTCACAAATTGTGAGAAATAAGATTTATTGTTGCAGTTTTTATAAAAAAAAAAATAGTACCTTTTTTTATGTTTGGAAAAATTGTATGTACTGAAGGTCACAGTATGGAAGTATATTGCAAGAATAAGTTAGAAATAAGAAAGTTTTGAGTAGCAAAGTCAAAGAAGACTTTAAAGAAGAGTGAATATTTAAATATTAAAATCTATATTTCTGTTTTTACCTTTCTCTTTTCACACATTTACACTATGACTGTCTCTCTTCACACCTTACTCAATCAGGGCTTGTATTGTGACATACGTCAGCTGGTTCAGTTTATCAAGGAGTCTCATGGAAATGTCTTCCGACGTGTGGCTCTCAGTGCACTCCTTGACAGCGCCGAGAAACTCAACACCACTAAAAAAGCAGACGAAAAGGATGACACCAAGCCATCTGGAATGAAAAAGTACACACACAAGTATAACAAATATTTCATAATTCATAAATTAAGTACATGCATCGATTGAATTTGTACATCTGTTTCTGTGCATCAGCGAGGAGCAGATCCCAGGAGCTCTTTTAGGCAGGAAAGACTTTTGGAGGAAGATGTTCAAGTCTCAGAGTGCCGCCAGTGATACAAGCAGCCAATCAGAGCAGGACACGTCAGAGTGCACCACCGCCCACTCTGGTACTACGACAGACCGCCGCTCACGGTCACGTTCCAGAAGGATCTCACTGCGCAAGAAACTCAAACTGCCCATAGGTATGATTTTGTGAGAGGGAAATTCTTACAGACAATAACTATTTACAAAATACAGCAATACTTCACAGCTCTGACTGATACTATATAGTTCTAATATAGTTCTAACTCCTATGTGTGATCGACCTGCTGCAATCTCATTGTTGGAAGCATTAATTCGGCAGATAAATTTGTACACATGGTTTCATGCTTTTAATGTATATCATTGAAAAAATACTAGATTGTATTAACCCAGCGCTGGGTTAAATATGGACAAACTCAAATTTGGGTTAAAAATGTCATTTAAAATTTTGCGTAAAATATTGGTTTTGTGCATATTTGACCCAGCATTGAGTTAATAGATCCCAGCATTTTTTGTGCTGTAAGCTGGATTGAGGTTTCTAAGTATTCCAAAGGTTTTAGATGCTATTCCTTATTAAAAGTGATAGCACTAAAGTGCTTTCTTAAAATCTATTTATTCATTGCACATTATCAATAATGATCGTTGATCAGTTAATAATGTTTTTTTTTTTCAGTGTTAAAAAAAACATTGTGCTGCTTAATGTGTTAGTGCAAACCATAATATATATATATATACCCCTCAAAAGAAAACATTTTTTTTTATTGAAATCTTCTGAAACCCTATAAATGTCTTTATTGTCAGTTCTGTGATTAATGTCTGGCATCAAAATGTTTAGTAATGTTTCATGGTTTTTACAAAGAATATCACCAACATTTTAACCAGAATATTACTATAATTTCTGAAAGATCATGTGTCACTGAAAACTGAAGGCTGGGTATTGACTGTTGATTTGTTTCTCCGCAAACAGGATTCTTAAAGAAGTTAAAAATCCATTATCATTTCCTAAAACCCTTCAATGTTTAGTTCAACTTTAAAATAGAAATTTGTGTTCACTTTAATGTAATAATGTGTGTGCCACACATAGTAAAGATTAACTTCTCTGATAAATTCCCTTGTGTGTTTACTTTAGTTTTTTAACACTCTTAGAAATAGATGTGTAGGAGAACAGCGGCTAGTCATATTCTACGTTTTCCCCAAAATGTTCATAATACCCTGAATACCCTGTTACTACTTAAATGTATTTAAATGTACCTTTTTTAGGTAAGGTACAGAGTTGTTCTTCCTCCCTGGCAAGTTCTTGTATCCTTGAAAGTACAGTTGTTGTTTTTTTGTATATTACTTGCTAACAGTTAAAGAGAATATGAAGTTAATAAAAAAAATGTAAGTAAACCAATGAACCAAGTTTCAGTTCTGAATGGGTTCACTGTTATACTAGGTATCTAATTGTTATTAAAATCATCCATATGTCTGTTTTTTCCTTTGTGTCACCAGCATGCCGTAGGAAAGTTCGCCATCCACTCACTCTCTCCATGTTACGTATGTGTGTTGGGTTTTAGTTATGCAGCCTCATCCTACAGTGTAATAATGGATGCTTTAGTTAGAACAATTCTGCATTTAAACGTTTTTACCTCCTTTTTTTATTAGTACTTGCTTTGAAATTGTATGTGTTGTTTGTCCTTTTTTCTTTTGTGGAGCACCAGCATGAAATCTTCCCTGTTGCATTGATTTTGGCTTGTACGCACCTTCCATTTAAAGGGTACCAGAGTTCAGGCCTGACTAGGTCTTGGAGTTAATAGAGTGCTAAGGTAACTTTTTTTTATTGTAACCATTTATTGTTTGATACAGGTAACTGGCTGAAACGCTCTTCTCTGTCTGGTCTGACTGATGGAGTTGAAGACCTGCTGGACATCAGTTCTGTGGACAGACTGTCCTTTATCAGACAGAGCTCCAAGGTGAGAACAAGTCTCTACATTTACTCTGAAGGTCAAGAAAGTTAGTTAAGAGGGTCAGGGACAATTTAATAATAATGCTAAAAAAGTTCCATGTGACTAGATATGATTGGATTTGTAACATGTTCAGGGACAGTTTCAGTTTAATTACAGTTTATGTCTTATGGTTTTGCTATTAAGTAAAAAAATGTAATACATTTTTACACAATTTTAACCATAATATTACTATAATTTCTGAAAGATCATGTGGCACTGAAGACTGCTGCTTCTCCACAAACAGGATTCTTAAAGAAATTGTTTACAAAAGTGAAAAATCTATCATAATTTGCTCACCCTAATTTCAGTCCAAACCTTTAACTTTTAGTTCACTTTAATGTAATGTGTGTGCCACACATAGTAAGATTAACTTCTTTGGTAAACTCCCTTCTGTGTGTGTGTTTTTTTAACACTCTCAGAAATACTCTGAAGGTCAAGATAGTTAGTTAGAAGGGTCAGTGACTATATAATAATAATGGTTCCATGTTTATAATATTGGATTTAAAAA
>CAIGQW010055671.1:8886919-8897578 GCA_903798125.1 Danio choprae | reverse complement strand
ACAGCCTAATGTGAAAAAAAGATTTTTTTTTAAATTGTTGCTAATTTGTTAAAAATAAAAAACCTGAAAAATCACATGTACATAAGTATTCACAGCCTTTGCCGTGAAGCTCTAAATTGAGCTCAGGTACATTCTGTTTCCATCTAATACCATCCCTATAGTGAAGCATGGTGGTGGCAGCATCATGCTGTGGGGATGTTTTTCAGCAGCAGAAACTGAAGGACTAGTCAGGATAGAGGGAAAGATGAATGCAGCAATGCACAGAGGCATCCTGAATGAAAACCTGCTTTAGAGTGCTCTTGACCTCAGACTGGGGCGACGTTTCATCTTCCATCAGAACAATGACCCAAAGCACACTGCCAAAATATAAATGGAGTGGCTTCACAACAACTCGGTGAATGTCTTTAAGTGGCCCAGCCAGAGCCCACACCTAAATCCTATTTAATGTCTCTGGAGAGAAAATGGCTGTACACCGTCGCTTCCCATCCAACCTGATAGAGCTTGAGAGGTACTGCAAAGAGGAATGGACAAAAATTTCCAAAGACAAATGTGCCAATCTTATGGCATCATATTCAAAAATACTTGAGGCTGTAATTGCTGCCAAAGGTTCATCAACAAAGTATTGAGCAAAGGCTGTGAATACTTATGTACATGTGATTTTTCATGTATTTTATTTTTAATAAATATGCAATAATTTCCAAAAATATTTTTTCACATTGTCATTATGGGGTATTGTGTGTAGAATTTTGAGGAAATAAATGAGTTTAATCTATTTTGGAATAAGGCTGTAACATAAAATTTTTGGGAAAAAGTGAAGTGCTATGAATACTTTCCGGATGCACTGTATATGGCTGTTTTTTTTTGTCTGCTCTCTGCTCAACCAGTCCCTTCTGGATTTTCTGGGAAAGGTTTCTGATTATTACAGCTTAAGATTTGTGGCAATATTTCCTGCATTGGTTGTGTTTTTTTGTTGTGAAATATACACAACTTTACACATCTAAGTTATAATTAAATTAAGTACATTTTAATCATTACATTTTAGACCGTAAGAACCATTGATCTCTATAATTTATATAAAGTAAACACTGATAGAAACAAAGAGAGAAATCGTTTCCCTCTTAACTTCATAAAGCCTACTACATCATATTAAATGATCAAAATAAAAATAAAAACTGTTGAAATCTATTAAACAATTGCATTGGAAAAGTTAAAATGTAAAAAAAAAAGTAACATTTAAAATTTTACTGATTGAAAAAAATGAACTTAGGCTTGTTCAAATACTATAGCTCTGAATGCACATTGCAATAATGTCACATGATGCATCTAAAGCAGGTCACGCACCTAAGGAGAAGCGCAGTGCAGTGTCATGTCTATGAAAAGTTAAGGAATTAGCACTAAATATATGCAAATTTAATGTTATTTGTTATTAAACAATGCAGATAGTGCAGAAGGAATTTGAACATATGTTTTGAACATTTAAACATAAGTTGAATATTTTTCGGCCTCACAGTGGCGCAGTGGGTAGCACGTTCGCCTCACAGCAAGAAGGTCGCTGGTTCGAGCCTCGGCTGGGTCAGTTGGCGTTTCTGTGTGGAGTTAGCATGTTCTCCCTGTTTTGGCGTGGGTTTCCTCCGGGTGCTCCGGTTTCCCCCACAAGTCCAAAGACATCAGTATAGGTGAATTGGGTAGACTAAATTGTCCATAGTGTATGAGTGTGAATGGGTGTGTATGGATGTTTCCCAGAGATGGGTTGCAGCTGGAAGGGCATCCGCTGCGTAAAACATATGCTGGATAAGTTGGCGGTTCATTCCGTTGTGGCGACCCCAGATTAATGGAGGGACTAAGCCGAGATGAAAATGAATGAATGAATGAATGAATATTTGTCATGGCTGGCCAATATCTGCAAGTAATCTGAGGCAATTAAAAAAATCGCAAGCTCTCTTAATATTCAGCAATTGCAGGATCAAAGACATTTGGGGGGACTGCTCAAACCAACAGCTGTCTTTTACTATACATTTTAGGTCATGGAAATTCAACTTTCAAGTCAGGTAATTTGGCTTAGTTTGGAAACCCTGCAAATTATTCGACGTCATATACTACACCTTTTTTCAGGTGTTGTTCATTAACATTTTGGTTAGTATACTGCATTACAGGGTTGCTGCTTATGTAGAATTCAGTCATTAAAGACATTTAAGAATATAGTGTATGGTTATTTATCAATTTCAATGTATGTTCATTATAATGATGTAAACACACAGCCGCCCTGTTCCTGCTGTGCGCGGTGAAGGTGCCGGATGGTGTGACCGAGATGATGATGGCTGAATTTCAGCACCAGGAAGCATGTCAGAGAATTAACTCCATTTTGAAATTCTACACTGTCTGGAGATTCCGGTACCAGGTGTGGCCTCGAATGGAGGAGGGGGCTCAACAGATTTTTAAGGTATTACTGATAGAAAAACTATTTGCAGTAAGAATATTTAACTGCAGTATGTCTGCAAACATCTCATTTATATGCAATTTCTAATATTATTTGCCTTAGATCATAGATTGTACTAGAGTTTATACTATGGAGCTGTTGAACGCTTGTTTTTGATTGGTTCTAAGGTTTGAATGTTCTGGTTGGTTTACAGGAAAATAGTTCTTGACTGCATTACAGTTACATATCACTTACAGTTTTTCAGTTATTCCAAAGGTCCAGAACATAAAAGAACTAAAAGCCACAAATACACTGACCAAGCAAATAGATATATTCAACTTCATGATTAAAATCACTGTTTCCATTAACTTAATCAATGCAATAGTGTTACAACAGAAAAGCTACATTGCGTTTTTCAGTATTGAGGTAGTAACATTGTTCTTCTTGAAGCAGTTAAACAGATTCACTTTCAGTCCTTATGCTGCTGCTGAAAAATGCTGAAACAAAAAAGACACACAAACTAATTACAGAATTAGTCTGAATAACAAAGACTCAAGCCTCCTTTACTAGCTCTAAAATGGTGTCTTACAGTGGAGGCTTAGAATAGAGCAATAGAGGCTTTGGATGGGATTGGATGAAAAACAAAATTGGCCTATACATTTCTTTTCTTTTTTTCTTTTTAAATAATTCTAAACCACATCTTTAGTTCAGGTAACTGTGGTATAAGTGAAAAAAGTTAAAACGGACACAGGACTGTTGAAAAATGTGTAATTGACACTCCACTATAGTTGGCCATTGGCAATGTTATTTCTAACATACTCTCAAAAATGTTTTGCTGCTTGTTCAAACTACTTATTTAAAATTAGCTAAATCAGCACAATTATTGAGTTTTTTTGGGGGACACCTTAATTGTTTTATGTCCAGTCCACTTAAATTTTTATAAACAATTAAGTTAACTTAATTGATTTGTGTTGGGACAACATGAAGGAATTGTATAGAACCCAGCATTTTTTTACAGCATGCATTTTAAAACATTTTATTTATTAATTTCTCTCTCTTTATGCATATTGTTTCATAGATTCCACCACCAAGCATTAACTTCACCCTGCCCTCTCCTATCCTGGGAATGCCCTGTGTGCCCATATTTGACCCTCCATGGGTTCCTGTTAATGCAGGAACTGTTCCAGATGCAATCACAGAAGATCAGTCGGTACGATTTTATGGACCATCACACCAAACATATCCTGTCATAAGGCAAAATTGTCTTGCAAATTTTACAAAAGACGTTTCCCATTAAACACCCATTCACTTCTATGCATTCCAGAAATCATTCTCGGCACGTGCAGTGTCCCGCTCTCATCAACGAGCAGAGCACATCCTGAAGAACATGCAGCAGGAGGAAGAGAAGAGGAGACTTGGGCGCGAGGCCAGCATCATCACGGCTATCCCTATCGCTCAGGAGGCCTGCTATGAGCCCACATGCAGCCCCCCGCCTGAGCAGGAAGAAGAAGGTCTGACATTTCTGTACTACATCATATCATAGAGTTATATCACACTTTACAATAAGGTTCATTAGTTGATGTTAGTTAATGTATTTACTAGCATGAACTAATAATGAACAATAGATGTACAGCATTTAATATTCATAGTTCAACACTTACTAATGCATTATTAAAATACTTATTCATGTGTGTTAACATTGTGAGATAACATGAACTAACAATGAACAACTGTATTTGTATCATCTAAAATTAACAAGCATGAATAAATGCTGTAATAAATGTATTGGTCATTGTTTGTTCATGTTAATAAATGCATAAACATTAGCTAATACAACCTTATTGTAAAATCTTACCATTATATCTAATTCTCTTCTTCTTTTCGGATGGAAATGTTCATTTTACTATGAAAGCTTATAGTAACATTTTATAATGCAAAACACAAAAATTAATTGTGACTAAGCTTAAAAAAAACGTATTGTTAATGTCCTTGTGAAATAAAAGCTTTTTAGTTATTAGTATCATTTCAGTATGTCATTTTTAAGGATATCTATCAAATAGTGTGTTCCAAAACAGTGACATAATTCGCATAAATCATAGAAGATATAAACATCCAAATCCTAAATGGATCAATAATTTTTTTGACGTCGCCTCATACTTTAGATTCTATTTCATTTGCGACTGTGTGTGTTGTGTGTTTAAGTACTGTCACACTGAGCAAAATCCAGTCATTTTAATGTAAATCCATAAGGTATTACCTGTGAGGACAAAAATGTTTGGTAACACTTCATTTTCAGATGTCCTTGTTACACGTTACAATAAATTATGCATAATTAGAATGATGCATAATTAGATTTAACTAGCTCTAAACCTAACCCTAATTCTAACCATTACCATGTAAGTACATATAATTTATATATATATATTCAAAAAAATGATGGTAGCTGGTACCCACTGACATCCTTTTTTTTCCTACTATGGAAGTCTATACTATGGAATGTGTACCAGCATCCAGCATTCTTCAAAATATCTTCTTTTTTTGTTTAACAGAAGAAAGAACTCATTTAAGTAAAATGGTAAACGGTGAGGTAATTATCATTTTTGGGTGAACTATCCTTTTAAAATAAAGTGTAATCAAATGTTTCTTTTAACTGCGCTGACCAACAGAAAATGCTTGGTTTGAAAGTGACTTTTGTGAGAGCTGTGCTTCATACATCACTATGCTATTAATAATGGACCTTTTTGCCTGCTAAATTTAGCTGAAAAACCACTAATGTGACCGTATGAAGGATTACAACTATAGTAATGAACAGCTAAAATATTTAACAAGGTTCCATTTAATTTCATTAAGTGAACCTATTGCAATGTAATGTTTCAAAAAAGACTTTTATGAAAGGGTCTTGTTATTAAAAGCTATATTAGATTCAGCAGCAATAATGCAGCTTGTGTGTGAATGCTGCACAGTACTGCAAGTTTAAATGTCTTTACATAGAATGAAATCATTGCCAGAATGAGAGTGGAAAATGATCCTTAAAGGAGTAGTTTAATCCAAGAATGATTGGTCACCATTGACTTCTACTTCCAGTTTATGGTCACCATTGACTTCCATAGGGGTTTTGTCAATGGAAGTCAATGGTGGCAATCAACTGTTCAGAAAACATTTTTTCAAAATATCTTTTTTTTGCTTTAACCAGAAGTTGACCAAAAGTCATGCAGGTTTGGAACAAGGTGAGTAAATAAGGACAGAATTTTCATCCAGGAAGTGAATTACTTTTTTAAACTATGTTGAATTGTAAATGGTCATTTTTGGTTGAAACAAAAAAAGCAGCCTATATTTGTGTGTCTTTTTAAAATGCAAATGAGCTGCTGCTCCCACCCCTTTTCCAGAAGAGGGCGGAGCCTTTACAGCTTGCGCTCACTTATTCCAGCAGCAAAATAAAAAAACATTTAAAATCTTGTCAGTTTAAACTCTTTAATATGCATTTATCTGAGTGTACAGACATGAAGCATACGCAGAGAAAGACAGCTTCTAGACAACGCTCCAAGTGAGTATTGAGCCATTTTAAAGAAGTTCAGAAGCAGTGCTTGCTGATATAGAGATTAATTCCATTTGGAGTGGACTTTTTAAGTTCACTGGTAATTTTCACTCTCAAAAATCAGCAATATGAACTAAAGGACAATGAAAGTGTCAAAAAAATAATAGGACCCCTTCAGTAAATTATATAGGGATACATGAAGGTAAATTAAAAAAATGTATGATAAGAACTTTTTTAATTAAAGGGATAGTTCACCCAAAAATGACAATTCTGTCATCATTTGCTTATCCTTTACTTATTCCAAACATATTTAAGTTATTTTCTTGAACACAAAAGAAGATATTTTGAAAAATGCTGATAGATGGTGCCCATTGAGTTCCATAGCAATTTTTTTTTTTTTCTACATTAGTACTCGATGGATACCAGCAACCAGCTATCTTCAGATTATCTTTTGTGTTCAACTCATAAGGTTTAAAATCACATAAGGAAATGAAGTATAAAAATATACTTTTTCATTTTATCCCTTTAAGTTTGCCAGAATATGATTTTGAAACACTGATGTTGCTTTAACTATGAACTATTTCTAGTCTAACATAGTGTGCGTTGTGGTCTTCTCTGTCAGTAGAAGATGTGGTGAACCTGACATCACGTCGTCTCTCCGTCAGCCCATCCTGTGCCTCCAGTAACTCACATAGAAACTACTCCTTCCGCAGGGGCTCTGTGTGGTCAGTGCGGTCAGTGGTCAGTGCTGAAGGTAAATAACATTCACAGTTTTCTTCTGCATTCACTGACTAGTTCATTTTATGTCTCAAACTCAAGGAATCATAAAACATTTATTCATATATATATATTTTTTTTACAATATATTTATTATTTCTTCAGTTTGCATGTTACTACAGCTTACACAGTATATAACAATCATGTTGTAGGTGATCAACCTACGTTAAAAGATCAATCAGGGTTTTATTAGCTCTTTTCAAGGAATCGAGTCTTGAAGATTCAAATCACTTGATTGGACTTACTTGAGTTGGACTGAATCCAATTAATAGCTTTACACTTTATTGACCAGTTGTACAGCAAATAGAAGACATCATATTTTACCAATTTCTGTGGCCAACGATAATAGGATAATACTAGTATTGAGTTAAATTTAGCAAGGTAACAAAATCTACAGCTCGAGGCATTGACTTAGAGATCATAAATTAGAAGAAATATTTATTGAGCTACGCTCGATACATGAAAATAACTACATAATAAACAAACAACGAACAATCGCACACATTCACACAACGAGTGAGTTAACTTAAGAGTTAACGACTGTTCCAAATTAATTCTAGTAGTTATTACTAGATCTTAGAATCACACCCTGAGAAACCACAAAAGCAGGGATTCGGCTCATCTTTGACTGCTGAAGATCAATTTGCACCAGATCAGCAAGAGACAACATTTGTGTTACTTGCGCTTTTGCTAGAAGTCTTGAGTTTCCCTCATCGGCTGGACTCGGGGAAACACGATGCTCCTGATTGGTTGGTGACTCAGCTTCAGTGACGTCCTTGGGATTCACTCGCTCATAAGTCGAGGTTGTCCTGGGTTATCCTGGTGTCCTGGTGTGACAGACTCTGCTGAGAGGCTGTTTGCAGAAGTTCTTCTTGCGGTTTCGGCCGTCCTGAAACTTTAAGAGGTTGGATGAAAAGTTCTTGGTGACCCAATTGTGTGTACGAGAGCAAGGCGAAAGGGGGCAGAAAGCAGCAGCAAGCGCGAGCAAGCTAATGCAAATGCAAAGTTTTATTGTTGCAGTAAGTTTTTAAGTGATCTGGTTTGATCCATCTCAATGGCACTGTCTTCCAATGAGCAGTAGCTCATACCATTAGCATACCATTATACTCAGGGTAAATCATAAACAGACTGCTTAATAATTTCACATCGTGAAACATCTTGTAAGTTCATAATTAACATCAACTGTTACAAGATGAATACTGTTGTACTACTAGTTTTTCCATTTACACCAATGCATTGCAAATGTCACTAGCTTTCATTCAGAACCCAACATCATACATTTCAGACACATACAGAAGGTTTGTTGTTGCAGGTTACCGACATTGACATTGTACATTAATAAATTAATAAAAGGTCTCCAGACATCTTCAAAAACATTTTTTTTGACAATATATGTGATCTTTTCCATTGACATGTTTACTGCCATTTCTTTGATCCATTTTTCAATTCTTGGTTCAGTGATATTTTTCCAATTAAGAGAAATGATTCGTTTGGCCTGTAAAATAAAAACATTTATTTATTTAAGCTCGTTGAAATCATTGTTTTGTAAATGTGGTTTGTTTTACCTTATAAGATGATGAGAACACGACAGAACTCACACCGACCCATCACATGCTGCAGCCACCTCAGGCTGTTTTCCCACCCTGCATCTGTGCAGCTGTGTTACCCATAGTGCACCTGATGGAAGATGGAGAAGTTCGGGAAGATGGAGTTGCAGGTGAACAGCAAAGAAGGATCATCTGACAAAGTATTTTATAAATGTTTTACCCGCTGCTTTTTTAACTCTCAGAATGCTTTGTTTTGTGTTCCCACAGTGTGTGCTGTTGCTCAGCAGGTGTTATGGAACTGCCTTATTGAAGATCCAGCACTGGTCCTTAGACACTTCCTGGAGAAACTCACAGTTAGTAACAGACAGGTAATATCGCCTAAATTGTCATGCTTTCAGAAAAGATGAACATTTGCTGCTTTTTAATTAAACTTATAAGGGTGATTGTTCTCAGGACGAGCTCATGTACATGCTGAGGAAACTGTTGCTCAACATTGGGGATTTGCCTGCACAGACCTCACACATTCTTTTCAACTATCTGGTGAGGCATAAACATGTTTTTTAAGCTCAAATAATAAATTATCTAACATAAGTATTTTTGGAGTGATAAAATGACCATTGTGCATTATTTTAAATGAAACCATTGTCTTAGTGATATAAAGAACCTTGTATGGGATTATTGACTGTGAAGAACTTTTCATTCATTTGCATTGTTGTTACACTTCCAATAAATAAAGTTTACAGAAAATATGTATATAACAACATATAGTACATTCCTTTTATTTCAGCTGCAAGCAAACAAGTACATATTTATATAGTTAGCAATTAGTTTAATGCGATGTACTAAATAATAATACTATACAAATAACTGAAAGTTACAATTTACTTTGAGCTGTGCTTATTACAGTGTAACTATTAATTTAGCTACTGAGTAATATTAATTAAATACATGTATTTACTATATTTAGGTTAGGTTGAAATTATGCGTAATAAACTGTAATTGCAATAGTAATAAGTGTAACAAAGACACTGTAACGCTTTGCTGGTAGACGATGACATTACGAGACTGAACACGGGATGTAACAAAACAGGGATTTATTAAATGAACACTTACGGAGAACAAACACTGGATACGGGCAGACAGGACAAGGATGACAGAACCAAAGGAATCAAAATACCGGACGACAATGGACACAGACAAAAGGGTATAAATAGACAGGGATGATTAAACTAATCACACACAGGGGATGAAACACAGGTGGAACAAATGAACACTGACGGTGGCGGGAAAAGGACAAAGAAAGCACATGATGAAAACAAATGATGACACGGACGAACACTGACAGACACCTTAAAGTAAAGTGTTACCAAATTATATATTAGTTATATTAATAAAATCAACAATGGTATCTAATATACTGAAACAACCCGGTTCAGTAGTCTAAAGCAGGTGTTTTCAATATTTTAGGTGTTAAGCCACTGTCAAACTGCACTTTTCATCCTACTGACTTTTTATTGCATCCTACATTTATATGCTTACGAATTCAGCAGGCCTCTTTAAGCAAAACTCTTTTAAGAAGTTTCGCATGTCGATGTGTTCCAAATTTCAAACTTGCTGAACTCTGGCCTGTAAATTCATAAAAACGTGAGCTCTCTGTATAGAAATGTAAAATATAGAGCAATCGGTCATTTTATAAGTGTCGCACCATCTTGTTTTATTCTGCCCCTTTTATCAGTACTGACCGACAGAATTTTGTATGATAAAACTCTGATCTGATCGAGGCTTTACAGACCCACAAATTTCACTGCAAAGACCCTGCAAAAACAGTGTTTTTTAATAAATATACATAAATTATAATAAATAACAATAGTTTTTGTTATGTCACATTAATATTGATGTACTTATGTTAGTACTGTACTGTTAATTTAATATTCAGTTGTTTAAATACATTTTAATTTATTTCAATATATATATATATATATATATATATATATATATATTCATTCATTCATTTTAATTTCGGCTTAGTCCCTTTATTAATCTGGGGTCGCCACAGCGGAATAAACCGCCAACTTATCCAACATATGTTTTACACAGCGGATGCCCTTTCAGCTGCAACCCATCTCTGGGAAACATCCATACACACCCACTCACACTCATACACTACGGACAATTTAGCTTACCCAATTCACCTGTACCGCATGTCTTTGGACTTGTGGGGGAAACCAGAGCACCCGGAGGAAACCCATGCCAACACGGGGAGAACATGCAAACTTCACACAGAAACGCCAACTGACCCAGCCGAGGCTCGAACCAGCGACCTTCTTGCTGTGAGGGGAACGTGCTACCCACTGCGCCACTGTGAGGCCCTATATATATATATA
>CAIGQW010055671.1:8862724-8886519 GCA_903798125.1 Danio choprae | reverse complement strand
AGTACTGACTAATCTAATGTATATGCACAAATATAATATTGTATAGCTTCCTATTAAAAATTTTATTTAAATTTTTATTTTTATTTTTTAAAAAATAGATTTGTGAGGGGTGTACTTATATAAGCCAAGCACTGTGTATATATATGAGTTATGTTTGATTATGTATTGAATTTTTTTCAAAACTTTTCCACTGAGCCCCCTAGCGCTTCACTTCTAAAGCTTAATTTTCCATTACAGAAAACTTTAGGCAATAGCAAGACTCCACAACGAGCCATTTAGGAATCAGTGTTTTAAAGTCTGAAATCTAAATTTACTACGTTTATTTTGCTAGCATACATTGTTACTCTTAATGTGAACAATTCATTTATTCAAGTCTCAATCTTTAATCATAATCTAACCATTTACTTCCTCTCTAATACCCGTTCTTCTCTGATGACATCAGTTTGACAGCTAGGAAGAAATATGCTTAGCCACGCCCCTCTAACTGGTAGCTTACTGCAAATGAAAGATGAGAGGAGGAGCACAAACATAAAACCTGCCTTCTTCTCAGTATTCTATTTCAGTTGAAAATACATAATCATACTTTAATAAAAATTTGGCAGCAACTTCCAGTTCACGCAGACTTAGAGTAACAATTTGGATTTCATTCTCCTTATCAGGGTATCATATTAAATATCTGAAATTCTTTTATTTAATCTTTTTCCCCCCAAGGTGGGCTTGATCATGTATTTCGTAAGGACTCCCTGTGAGTGGGGCATGGATGCCATATCAGCCACATTGACCTTTCTGTGGGAGGTGGTGGGTTATGTGGAGGGACTTTTTTTCAAAGACCTCAAACAGACCATGAAGAAGGAACAGTGTGAGGTCAAACTTCTGGTTACTGCCTCCATGCCAGGTTGCATATTTCAGCATATTCTACTTAAACAAATGTGTATGGTTTTCTGTTTATGTTCATAACTTTACCTGTAATTGTGTCTTTAGGAACCAAAACCCTGGTGGTTCATGGACAGAATGAGTGTGACATTCCCACACAGTTACCAGTGCATGAAGACACCCAGTTTGAAGCTCTTCTGAAGGTTAGTATTATTACTACAATGTAAAAAATGGCAGTGTAAAAAACCTGGTTAACCATATATTTTCTTAAGTATGGTGAAATATTGTACATTCCTGGCATCACACCCGCATCACACTTCACTTTTTATGTTCTTTTTTTTATATTACGTTACATTTACATCATTAAGCAGATGTTTTTGTCCAAAGCGACTTACCATTGAGGAGGCATTCAGCAATTCAACAAGAGGCAATTGTGTTCAAAACAAGAAGTGCTAAATATACAAAGCAACTGTTAGTGCTCAGAGAATTACGTGCTAGAGTAAAGAGGGGTAGTGTTTATTGTTATTATAGGGAGAAGAGTGTTTCTGCAGGTGGTTTGTCAAGCCCACTCACCTGTGTAAAGCACACTTCATAAATGCACAATGTTTTTTAGAGATATGGAGTGATTGTAAGAAAGAGTCTGGTGCAAATGTCATTTAAAGTGTCAGAGATGAAAGAGTGTGTTTTCTACAGGTGGTTTGTCAAGCCCACTCACCTGTGTGAGGCACACTCATAATTACATAATGTTTTGAGGTTGTTGTGTGGTGTGGTGGTGAGAAAAGTTTTGTTCTGGTCCTGGTTTTGTTCACAAAGGTACAGGTGATCACAGAAGAGTTTTTAGTTGTCGTTTGAATGATATTACTTTTCATGATATTACTTTTCATGATATTACTTTTATTACTTTTCATGATATTACAATGATATTACTTTTCAGTATTTTCAATGAAATACTGAATATTTCTCAGTTCTTTTTTGTTTTTAGTTGTCGTTTCCATGATATTATGACTGAATATTACTCTTTCTTTTTTCTTTTTTCTAATTTTTATGTTCATTAGAGTTTTATGTTGCATCCAATATTGATAAATAATGTTTATTTCTTTACTTTAGTGATGTGTGTTACCATGATGGTGTTTAATATCTGTGTGAATGACGCTGAAGTATATTTTAGTGTGTTTCAGAAAAGCTCTTTGGTTCATCATATGGCTTTCTCATCTAAACCTGCTTATGGTGGTGTTTTTGTCTTTGTAATAAAAGTACAATATGTAGATGCTAGCAATTCAAAACATTTTTGTATTAACACTATAAATATATGAAATATGGTAAGAAAAAAATTACATTTCTATTTTAACTGTAAAATTCTGGAAACCACAGTTGCCATTTTTTTTACCGTAAATGTTATGAATTTCTTTTTACAGTATATGGCTTTAGATTTGTTTTATATAGACATATCAGTTATCATATTGTTTTGCTATATTTTCACACTAGGAATGCTTAGAGTTCTTCAATATCCCAGAGGCTCGGTCTGCTAACTACTTTCTGATGGATAAGCGTTGGAACCTAATCCACTATGCCAAGGTGGGTTGATGCAGTAGACATTCAAAACATGCAAACTGTATATTCTCTATAATAAGCACTGGATTGTTTGTATGTGCGCTGTTTGGTGCATCTTTACATCAGACGTACGTCCGAGACATCTACCCTTTCAGAAGATCAGTGTCTCCTCAGCTCAACCTGGTTCATATGCTTCCAGAGAAGGGTCAGGAGCTCATTCAGAAACAGGTGAGTTTAATCTGAACAATTTTTTAGCTTCGGCTTACATAATGGAGTTTTATGTAAGATAAGAGGGACTTCACAGCTTTACACTTAATTAGAGTACATTTACTGGAGCACAATAAAAATAAATAAATAAATGAGAATAACCAATAGTATTTTATATATACAGTTGAAGTCTGAATTATTAGCCCTCTTGAATTATTAACTGTATATTTTTCCCCCAATTTCTGTATAACAGAGAGAAGATTTTTCCAACACATTCCTAAACATAATAGTATTAATAACTCATTTCTAACATAACAGTTTTTTTTTATATCTTTACCATCTTGACACTAAATAATATTTTACTAGATATTTTTCAAGATACTAGTTAGTATTCAGCTTAAAGTGCAATTTAAAGGCTTAAATAGGTTAATTAGGTTAATTAGGCAAGTAATTAGGCAAGCCATTGTATAACAGTAGTTTGTTCTGTAGACCATTGAAAAAATTATTGCTTAAGGGAGCTAATATTATTGACTTAAAAAGTTTTTTTTTTAAATTAAACTGCTTTTATTCTAGCCATAATGAAACGAATAAGACTTCCTTCAGAAGAAAAAATAATATAGGAAATACTGTAAAAAAAAGGCCTTGCTCTGTTAAACATAATTTGGGAAATATTTTAAATAATTGAAATTCACAAGAGGGCTAATAATTGACTTGAACTGTATATGTGTGTATTTTTCCCCTAGGTGTTTTCCAGAAAGCTGGAAGAGATCGGACGAGTTCTGTTTATCATCTCCCTTACGCAGCGGATGCCTGCCATGCACAAACAATCCCACGTCTCCATGCTTCAGGAAGACCTTCTGCGACTGCCATCATTTCCTCGCTCTGCCATTGATGCCGAGTTCACCCTCTTCAATGAGCCTCTTGGTGAGCAAGAAAAAATATTCCTGAAAAAAAAAAGAAAAAACGAATAGGCCTGCTCTAAATTTGAGCTAACCTTAAAATAAGTCAATTTAGCGCATCTTTAATTATTCTGTTATAAAGGCTGCTAATGTTACTAATTCAGTATAATACCAAGCTAAGACACATGCTGCACAATCACTTCTACTAGCCCCAATGTTAAAGATGCATGTGTACACTGATTAATTACAAAGTTTATTCATTATTTGTGTCAATCATGAAAGTTTCTGATGATTGTCACACACAAGGACAATCACAAGAGAACTTAATTTGGTACTTGTGGTGTTTTCTGTGCACACGAACAAAAATTCATACTCCTTGGGACGTATTACAGAAAGATTGTAAATTTAAAATCCTATCCTATCTGTTTGATACCCATGGTAATTTCAGTTAGGACCACATTCAGGACAAAAGCTATATTACTGAACAGCGTTTTTTTTTTTAAAGTGTGTTATCTTATCTAAACTGCAGATTTAGGAAGGTGTTATTACAGAATCTTAACTTGACAAAAAATCATAACTTTTGGGTAACCAGACAGCTGTCTTAACTTTAACATTGCTCAAAATGTATGGAACATAGAACATAATTATGGCATTACAAATGGCATTACATTACAATACAAATGGCATTACATTTATTAATTATTGATGTGTAATGGTACTCTTGGAGAAGCCTGCGGATATGTTTTTGATGGCAAAACACTTATAAATGACTACAGACTGCCTTGAAACCTGATATTAGTTAGCACAGGAACTGCATTCAGCATTACAGAGTCCAACAAAGTGTCAGAGCATTGCAGGTTATAGTGCCAGTGACTAATTCCTTATGGGGTTTTTCAGCAATTTTGTTTACCCATTTGTGTGGCTAACTCATTAGCAGCTTGCATGCTGTTAGTTGCTTGGTAACAGACATGACGGTGGATTATCATACTTGACACAACTTAATATTTTCTAACTAAAGATAAGATATGATTTTTTTTTATCATAGGTTAAGAATCCGTAAATTACTGAATTGCTTCCAGCAATAATCAGTGCTTTGGATTCATGCATTAGCTTCTGAAGTGACCACAGCTGTTAATCAAGAAACAGAAAATGGAAATATTTACACACTTATCTTGATTAGTCACTTCATAAATCACCTAATAATTAAACATTTAACTCTGTTATCAATAATTGAATTATTATTTAATGTATCTTATTAGCATTTTAAGGAATAGTTTATGATACCTTTATGAGTTTCTTTCTTCTATTGAACACAAAAGAAGATATTTTGAAGAAAGTTGAAAACCTGTAACCATTGACTTTCATAGTTTTAGTTTTACTTAGTAAGGAAGTCAATAGTTACAAGATTTCATCTTTTTCCAAAATATCTTCTTTTGTGACAGAAACAAGGTTTGAAAGAAGTAAAGGGTGATTAAATTATGACCAAAGTTATGGCCTTTGAAAGTGCACAGTTAAAGTCACGCCCTAAATATATAAATTAATATATTTCCTTCTTTTCCAGGCAAAGAGCTCTTTGGTTTGGACACTTTGCATAAGGTCCTGTGGATCAAACTGCTGGAGGAGATGTTTCTGGGCATGCCGAGTGAATACCCCTGGGGTGATGAGATCATGCTATTTCTGAACGTGTTTAACGGTGCCCTGCTCTTACACCCTGAGGACAGTGCCCTGCTTAGGCAATACAGCGCCACTGCCATCAACACAGCTGTACACTTCAACCACCTTTTTTCTCTCAGTGGCTACCAATGGATCCTTCCCACTATGCTCCAGGTTAGCACACATAAAAATATTATTTAATTTAAAGAAATACTTCACTTTTTAGGAAATAGGCTCATTTTACAACTCTAGTGTCAAACAGTTGAGTTTTATCATTTTTGAATCTGGCAGGAGCAATTAGTAATAAAAAAAAATTTTTATTTATTAGAAAACAACTTTTTATTTTCCGTATCTTAATACACAGCATAAATACCAACTTTAATTAGAAAAATGATCAAAACTCGTATATTTATAGATGCTAATGGTCTAATCCGAGTCAATGATCTATGCTAAGCTATGCTAAAAATGCTTCGCCAGACCCGAAGTAAAGCTGGATGGATCCAAAAATGATAAAACACTAATGGAGTGTTCATTTAATGCCATTTCATGTTGTTGTTTTTTTTTTAAATAATGCTTATTCTGTTTTTGTTGCTCCTGTGTTTTGTTGAAGACATATGCGGATTATGAGAGTAACCCACTTTTACGTCGAGGGATTGAGTTCTGTTGCAGGCAGTTCTACATACTCCACCGTAAACCTTTCATATTGCAGCTCTTTGCTAGCGTGGCCCCACTGCTGGAGTTCACTGTAAGAGTAGATTGATTTTAAGGATTTAACACCCATTCATTAAATGATGTTTCTACAATGATATTATAGTGTAATTACGTTATTTTTACAGTCATTAAATGTATAAATTGACCTATTTTTTTCAGACTCGCACTAGTACCGGTCTATCAAAAGGTGTGTCTTCACAGTGTCTTTTTGACCTACTGGTATCTTTGGAGGGAGAGACTGCAGATTCCCTGGATGCTCTGGAGCTGGTGAAGGCTGAGAAACCTCTACGCTCTCTGGGTAAGATGACACACAGGGAATGAAAGATACATTTGGCTTGGTTGTTGCTGATTTTCTGGATTTTTTTTTTCTTTTTCAGATTTTTGTTATGGTAATGAGGACTTGGCATTTTCAATCAGCGAAGCCATTAAATTGTGTGTCACAGTTGTTGCATATGCCCCAGAATCATACCGCAGGTTTGTTACTCTCAGATTTGAATAAGATTCTCTTATCTATTTTTTTACTGTATCTAATTCTTTATTCATTTTTTTTATTATTTTTTATTACTTAATCTGACCTGGTAAATAACTCTCTCTCTCCCCCCGCTCTCTCTCTCTCTCTTTTCCTGTTTATGTAAATGGATAATAATTATCCATTGGAGTTACCTAAGGCAAAACATGATTCTTAGTGTATTCTAAGAGCTGACAGCCTCAGTAAACTCTTTCTCTAGCAAACGTAACTTTCTATTGTAAAACATTCTTTTGTTTGCCTCTTCAGTCTTCAGATGTTGATGGTTCTGGAGGCTTTGGTTCCATGTTACCTCCAGAAGATGAAGAGTAACGCACAGATTCTGGAGTCTGCGTCTGCAGCGAGGGATGAGATTGCTGCTATAGCTGCTCTGGCCACATCTCTGCAGGCTCTGCTATACAGCGTGGAGACTTTGACACGGTCAGTCCCACAACATAGCCTTTACTTTCATTACTTCCTGCTTTGACAGCCTTCATATTCTCTGCATCTTCTGATTTTGAATTCCTAGACCTATGACTGCACCTCAGATGAGTCGATCTGATCAAGGCCACAAGGGAGCAACTACAGCCAACCACGCCATGTCTGGGGGACCAAACACAAGGTCAGATGTCAACTGTTGGTTCCTGGTGTGTCTGTGAATCAGAAAATCTGATAAGATGATGAATATAGATTTTAACACTGGAACGACCAGAATTCTATAACTACTAGAATTACCGTAGCGCTCATTCTGACTGTTCTCATAAAAGACGTCACATTTACATTCAAAGCTTCTTTTCAGGTATTAAAATTAAGCTTGGGCCTCACAGTGGCGCAGTGGGTAGCACGTTCGCCTCACAGCAAGAAGGTCGCTGGTCGCTGGTTCGAGCCTCGCCAGTTGGCGTTTCTGTGTGGAGTTTGCATGTTCTCCCTGTGTTGGCGTGGGTTTCCTCCGGGTGCTCCGGTTTCCCCCACAAGTCCAAAGACATGCGGTACAGGTGAATTGGGTAAGCTAAAATTGTCCGTAGTGTATGTGTGTGATCGAGAGTGTATGGATGTTTCCCAGAGATGGGTTGCAGCTGGAAGGGCATCCGCTGTGTAAAACATATGCTGGATAAGTTGGCGGTTCATTCCGCTGTGGCGACCCCAGATTAATAAAGGGACTAAGCCGAAATGAAAATGAATGAATGAATGAAAATTAAGCTTTGAATATCTGTCGTTATATTTTATCAAGTCATTACTCTACAAATACTATCTTTTTGGTAACACAGCCTACAAATGTGTAGTTAGGCTACTAGACCACCTGTGAATTTCCTCGTCTCACTTTCATTTTCACTTTCACAAGCAGGAGAGCAATGTTTTTTTACAGCATTGAAAATTTTGTTTTGAAAGACATATGCAGTAAAGTTTTTTTTGCTATCAAAAAGTTATGTTTTTGTAGAAGGAAACAGGAAGTTGCCATGCAATAAAGTCAAAGTTACTGTGAAAAATAGCAGACACTGAAATGCATGCTGTCATTTTGTCCGCTATATGGTAATTAAAGGTAGAAATACTCATAACTCATTTGTATTATTTTCTTTTAAATAACAATGTTAGAAATAAATATACACATATTTAGAAAAAGACATGGTATTATAAATATGTGG
This sequence comes from Danio choprae, assembly GCA_903798125.1. Lineage (NCBI taxonomy): Eukaryota > Metazoa > Chordata > Actinopteri > Cypriniformes > Danionidae > Danio > Danio choprae. The sequence goes on along the minus strand of CAIGQW010055671.1, from coordinate 8,878,477 downwards.
GTTTTACTTCAACAAAATTAAATTACAAAAATTAAAAATGGTCAAAATGATCTCCTTGGTAGTTCTAGTGTTAACATTAGTGTTTATTTTAATATTGTTTTTAAATTTGATTGACATTTTTTTGCAGATGAAGATAGAACCGGTGTTTTATGTCTTTTGTACGTAAACATGCGTTTGACTGATGTGTTTGACTGTAAAAGTGCAATCACAGGTACTGCCACAGGTCAGATTTCTGTCATGCTTAGTGCTTATTAAATAAATAAATAAAACGATTATTTATTTTTTGCTAATTATTATTTTATTTCAGTTAGTTTTTCAGCAATGGTTGTTGGTTTTGTTTACTTTTAGTTTTTCGTTTATTATGAGTTTTAATTAAAAAAAAATCTATTTCACTTAACGAAAATGTTTTTTGACCAACAATTTTAGTCTTAGTTTCAGTTTTTGTTTTCTAAAAAAACCTTGGAATATGGTACTGTGTAAAAAGTCAGTATGAGCGTTTTGGACCATACAGTATTTTTTTTTGGCAACACTAAATATAAAACAGTGATACAGACACTACATATTTTTACATATTTGAGACAAATTTATCCCTTCTCCTTCTCAGCTGACCAAGTTTTAAAACCAAATATAATGATTCAGAGCTACTGAAAGTGAGCAACATTAATTCGTGCTTGTTTAGGAATCAATCTGTTTGAGATGTAAATTTGCAAGATGTTTTTGTTACATTTGGAGTTGTCAGCACCTAACATCTTTAGAAATAGAAAGATAATACATTTAAATTCAAATAAGGTGTTGTAAAAACATTTGCAAACTAAATCATTTTAACTAAATGTAATTTTTTTATGGTTATCTTGATTTTTCCACTTTACTTAAATTGTATGTAATATTTTTTGTAATATATATTGGTTATACTAGTTTTTGCACTGTGATCCTATGTTTTCACTTAACCTCATTTTTGAAATGTGCCTCAGGACAACAGAAACCGTCTCAAAAACATACTCTGGTGTCAAGAAATGTAATTGTTTTATTTTTTTCTACATCTTTAGATCAATTTTAGATAAACTGCTCAAAAACAAGTTAAATCTAGAAAATATAATTTTCATTTAAACCAATGTAAAACAGTCTCTACTTTTTTCAGCAGTGCTCTCTTTAACATATCTTGTCATGCCTCCTTTTACCAAGCTGCTATAGAAAAAGGTCACTTAGAATCGACCTGACAACCCAAGTAGTATTCCAGAAAATGACCACACGGCCTGAACACATGGTTGGCCTAAATGGTTTGCAATTAACAGCACCAGGACAATAAAAGGCAGAGGTTGTTTAACCGTGCTCTTCTGGGACTGCCTGCAGGGATAACCTGCACCTGCTGGAAGAGGGTCAGGGTATACTGAGGGAGGAACTGGATGAACGAATCGCTCGTGAAGAGTTCCGTCGCCCTCGCGAGTCTCTACTTAACATTTGCACTGAGTTCTACAAACACTGTGGTCCACGGCTCAAAATCCTGCAGAACGTGGCTGGAGAACCCAGAGTCACTGCGCTGGAACTGCTGGATATCAAGTCTCATATGAGGTAAAACCATAGACTGTAAAACAAATACTAACCTCTTTCTGCTAAACTTGGAATTTGCTACTTATGTTTTTATGTTTTTTCTTTATAGCAGCTATGCTTTTATTAAACAGCACAATATCATAAAAAAAAACTTGGTTGTGGGTATAAAAAGGTTCATTTCCATCATTGTATTGCTTGTAGCATGTTTCACAGCAGATTCAAAGGAGAATCAGTTTTACTAAACGTGAATGTGGCAACTTTTTATTGTGTTGTTTGTTGTATCACAGCAGTTAAAAATGTAACACAGCAGTTCAGAAACTGAAGGTTCAATGAGTTCACTTGGTGTTTGTTTTAGGAGTTCAAAACAGCAAATCTGGTTTGCAAAATTGGTTGCAAATCTTTTTTAGTTAATTTTGTCTGTTCAGTCTGTCCCTTAACATCCAATAACAAAAACATAAACATTGTAGTGACAGACTACAGCGATACGTGCCCAGGGCTACAAATGTGGAAATATGTGCCCTGGCATACGTCCGGCTGCATTATGTATGTAAAGGACTACTTCTGTTCCTTTTTGCAATACTGCTGACTGATTACCTTCTTTTTAACAGCTTTTCCAGCAAGATAGGTTTACTCGGTAGCTCACCTTGTATGGCGTCTTGGAACGTGGACTGGGTTGGAGTCTGGCGAAGGAAAGTTTTAGAAACCAGGAAAAAACTAAAGCCAAAAATCAGTGTGAAATCATAAGAAAAGCATCCGACCACGATGCGCTTTTCTCTTCTAGTCTGCTTTTGAAAACACTATTGGTTTGGTTTAGAGAAGGGGGTGAGTGGGTCAGTCAATAGGAAGCTAAAATGTAATGCACGACAAGCCAGCCGGCTTATCACAGACGCGCACAAGAAGGACATGTAAATGGCACATACAATGAGCAAACTTGGCACAGTAATGTATTTGAGATTTGCAGAAATGTACACTGTGGCCTCTGGTGAATTTACAAGAAATGGAATGTATGAGAAAATGTGGTATGAGAAAATGTAACTTTGCAGTTCTCAAAAATGTAGCCCTGGGCATGTATCTTTAATAAGCCTGGGTTGGATATTTATTACACCCCTATTAGTTATGTGTATGGATATGAAGTAGAGTTTCTCCATTTTTGTAATGGTATTTTGTCCTTTCTCTGTGACTTTCAACCATTAAAATCAGGTCATGGTTAGTGGTCTTTTACACCTTGGTTCTTAGTAGGAGGACAAAAGACAAATGGTAATTAGTTCAGTTGGTGATGCCTATTTTCCTGTCATCAACAAATGATAAGCTTGAACAAAGAACAAATCTGTTCTTGAGGTCACAGTATGACTTCGACCCCGGTCTCTATTGAAAATGTTCAAACAAAAACCTAATTCAAACTTCAAATGAGACTTGAAACTTCCACAAAGGTTTAGTTGCTGTTTTGATGTTAGACATTGTAGACACATTTAAGTGAAAATCTAATTCAAAGCAACACTGACATCATTTTTTATCTTTAGCACTGAAAAACTGCTTGCTAAAATTACCCTTAAATGCATGAAAATTTTGGCTGTCTTTAGTTGGTCAGATATACAGTATGTATCTAACACAGATGTCTGTAAATGCTGCTCCAGCATAAAAGCTGTCCTGGTATTTGTGCAATTAAAAAATAAGGAACAACTCATATTTTGTTATCTTCTGGAACTTGCAAAGGTCCAATTTGAAAATACATCATCAGTCATCATGGCAAAACACCCAGTACTTCAGAACATTCAGCATCGGGCTCATAATCTCAAACACATTTTCCTTTTGTTTTTACTTGTATTTGAGCTTTATTATTGAGCAACCGAGCAAACTAATTATCTCAAAAAAAGTGCTTTGATGTCATACAAAACTCTTATGCAAAAATAGGTCTTTATTCATTGACAGTCTGTCCTCCCTGTAATTACAATTTGTGAGGAAAGGAATGGACATTTTTGATGTTGTACAGACTCATGTAAAACTATACACTGCTGATGTTCTTTTATTTCAACTGCAGTGATGCATGTAATCAGTTTATTTTCAAGGAATTTCAATAAGCCTGGGTTGCAACTGTGAGGGAGTAACTGAGTCAAAGCATACATTTACAACCTAAACTTTATGTTTTCCAGATTGGCCGAAATTGCCCACTCACTTCTCAAATTGGCCCCTTACGACACACTGACAATGGAGAGCCGAGGGCTGCGCCGCTACATTACAGAGATGTTACCCATTACCGATTGGTCAGCAGAAGCCATTCGCCCCGCCCTCATCCTCATTCTGAAGAGGCTGGACCGCATGTTTAACAAGATTCATAAGATGCCCACACTCAGGTGCGTTCACCCTCAGGCTCTGTGCAGCAGGTATGTCCTTACACTCTTTCCTAGCCCTCAGCCATCTGTGTCTGCTCTGGTGGAGTTCCATTCAATGGTATCATATCTCTGAGGCCTAGTTTACACCAGGTGCTAGGATGCATTTCTGTCAATCCAAATGCAAGTGAGATGATGCTAAACACAGCCTTACGCCTGTTTCACACCGCAAGCGCAAGCAGAGCGTGAGCAGCGCATGCGCAGCGCATATAGAGAGCAGAAGCAGCATGCAGGCATTTGCCTTTCACACCTACTACGTCTGCAGCACGCAACTCATCATCAGCTGCTGCACAGATCAATCTATCTCTCTTTATTCTATCTAGTTACCTAAATACACTTTTTTTTTACTTTTCATCTGGACCAAGGCTTGCCACAACTTCCTCCTATGCTGTTTCCTTAACCTGCAAGTCTTTACTTTACAATTTATATAGATCCTAAAGAACTGTATGCTTCTCACGCTCTGAGAAGTGTCATTCATGTCTTTTAAGGTGCACTCGGTCAGCCTGTTATATCATGTCATTTTGTTTTTGATTGCCAGCATAATGTAGGCTTATAGTTATAATAATATTTATGCAATATAGTTATAATGATATTTATACATGATCAAACTAGTGTGCAACTTTAGCAAAACGAATTGTTTTAAATTTGGTTTTGTAGTTCGGGCTCCAATAAATATTTCTTGTCGTTTTTAATCGTTTAAGTTCATTTGATTTAATATATAAAAATCAGTGGATCTTATCGATGTATTTATTGGGTAAAATTGCTACTTTTTACTGTCATTCAATGTGTTTTTGGTCATTATCAATGCACTGTCACTTTAATTGCGCGTGAGCATTGTGGCAAAAATAGACCCAGTGCCAAAACTATCGTGGCACTGCTGCTTCAATGACGCTCACGCCTCGCGCTGATGCGCTGCTTCTGCGTGCAGTATAAAAGCTCTAATCTGTTAACATGGACGCTGAAAAAAACATGTGCTTGCGGTATAAAACAGGCGTTAAAAGTCCAAAAGGGCTCCTATTATCCTTTTTTTACAAGATATAAAATAAGTGTTTGGTGTGTCCAGAATCTAACTGTGATGTTTTAGATCAAAATACCCATCAGATCATTAATTATACCCAGTTGAAAATATACCCAGTTGCCTGTGCCTTTAAATGCAAACGAGCTGGTTTCCCCCACCCACTGTTCGGGCATGTCCACTTCAGAAGGATAACCAACGTCATATGTCAGATAAACACAGCATAATGACAGGCAGCAACTCACCAGACCAAGTCACAAATAAAAAAGTTAAGACTAAAGCCAGATGTTTCCGAATGGTTATTTGATGATGAATATAGCCTTTCTGAATGAGCCACACACAAATGCCACACAAACACAAACACACTTTTAACATGTGCTTTATGGAGATATAATGGAGATCCATTACAGATACTGTACGAAATAAACATGAATTAACACGACCCCTGTTTTACGATTGAAGCATTCTCGTTTATAGTTGTGTACTGACACTGTGCAACTGTGGTGTTTTGAGCTGTTATGATCTACATATCGTTTTACTGTCTTTTTCTTATTAAAAACACTGTTAAAAAAAAAAAAAATTATATATTATTTTCTACTATTTTTGGCAAAGTGTAATTACTAACTTTAGTCACCCTTGTTGTGAAACTGGGACATTGATTTACGAGACAATAAATTCAAAATGCTAGAAACCAAAACAAATTGTACCACTTACTTCTGTATGAGGTGCAGCTGGATCCCAGATAGTTGGAACAGATCTTTTTTTCACACACGGAGGTAGTTGAAAACACATATAATTGGATTGATGTTATAGTGTGGACGCTGCTTTGGTTGATTGAGTAATAATTTTTGTTTAAAAATGTACAAAGCAAATGTCCTCTTACCAGTCACAAACCGATGTGCCTCTCTTTATAGCTTTGCTTTGTCTCCCTTTATCTCTGTACACTCTCAAAATAATTCTGTGGCTTATCGTTTTAGTGATGTTGGGAAAAATTAAATAAATAACAACATTTCAGCAGTTTATATTGTCTAAAATTTACAGCTTTATATTTTTAGGTTTTTCACGCTGCATGATCTTTTTGCACAATGAAAACATCTGATCCCTTATAACAAATAAATTTATTTGTTTAGATAGCCAATATAATTATTTCCAGTGTTCTAAAGTTTTGTTAAAGGAGTTTGAATGTAGAAAATAATATATGTAAATCTTCAAATGGTATAAACGCTGTATTAGGAACTTGGGCAATAAAGAATGTTTAATTGATTTCACTGATTAGTTTAATATTTTAAACTATAAAAAATGCTCATAAATTCTGACATTTTGTTCTGAAAGTATAATATGTATAATGTGTGAGCTGGTTTCACAATATTTCACAATGTATACTAACATTGTGCCCATAGATCTTTCCTCATCCCCAGTTCCCTGAAGTGGTAGAATATGCTCGAAAGTGGACACAAATATGCATTTAAATGCCAGGTGTAAACTATAATCTGTCTCCTCCCTTTGTCTAATTGTGATCCAATCAACCAAATTGCATCTTAATACTGGGTGTAAAGTGGGGCTGAGATGTAATGGATGGCTTCTGCTTTTGTGATGTGGTGATTTGTCTTGGAAATGTTGGAAACCGAAATGGTGGAAAAATCACTTGTACATAAGTATTCACAGCTTTTGTCATGACACTCAGTTCAAAATTGTGCATCTTTGATTTTTTTTTTTTTTTTTACAATTTGATTGGAGTCTACATGTGGTAAAACCAGTTGGTTAAACATCATTTGGAATAGCACACACCTATCTATAGACCTTTTTTCATAGAACACAAAATTATCCATTATACTTTGTGTGTATGTGTATGGAGCACAAACCAAGCCATGAAGTCTAAGGAATTGTTTTTAGACCTCCAGGATTGTATTGAGGCACAAATCTGGGGTATGGTACAGAAAACATTTCTGTAGGATTGAATGTCCCAATGAGCACAATGGACTCCATCATTTGTAAAATGGAAGACGTTTGGTACCACAAGGACATATGCAAGAACGGGGCACCTAGTTAAACTGAGAGATCTAGGAGAAGCACCTTAATCAGGGAGGTGACCAAGAATCCAATGATCACTGTGAAAGAGCTTCAGCGTTTTTCTGTGAGAGAGGAGAACCATCCAATTAACAACCATCTCTATGGTACTCTATCAATCAGGTCTTTATGGTAGAGTGGCAAAATTTTATGACAGTCTGCCTGGAGTTTGCCAAAAGGCACCACCCAGACCATGAAAATTAAAATTATACCTGAAAAACTTACTCTGAACCTCAGGTGTGGGTGAAGGTTCATCTTTCAACAAGACAACGACCCTAAGTAAGCAGTCAAGATAACAAAGGAGTGGCTATGGGACAACTCTGTGATTGTCCTTGTGTGGCCCAGCCTAAGCCCAGACTTGAACCCAATTGAAAATGAAAGATGTGAAAATGGCTGTGCTTGAGAGGCACTGCAAAGAAAAATGGGAGAAACTGCCCATAAATAGGTGTGACAAGCTTGTGGCTTTAAAGTCAAAAAGACTTGAGGGTGTAATTGGTTCATCAAGTATTGAGTAAAGGCTGTGAATACATTTGTACATATAATCTTTCCCCCTTTTATTTTGAAAATATTTGCAAAGATATTGAACTTCTTTCACGTTGTCAGTATGGGGGCTTGTTTAAAGAATTTTCATGAAAATAAAGAATTAAATCCTTTTTGGAATAAAGCTAAAACGTAACAAATTGTGGAAATCAGCACTGTTAATAGCTTCCAGATGCACTGCAATTCATTCACTTGTAACAAAAAGCATGTTGGATGTCTGCCTTGTACAAGTGTGTGTGAAATGAATATCTGTGTGTTGTTTTTGCAGGCGACAGGTGGAGTGGGAGGCAGCCAGCAGTCTGATTGAAGGGATTTGTTTGACACTTCATCGCCAACCAATCATCTCCTTCCTCCCACACCTGCGATCTCTAATCAACGTCTGTGTCAACCTTGTGAGTTCCAAACACCTGCCAGCATTGATGTCCTATTTGGGATGTTTATGTACTTGGGTAGTTGACACAAAAGGCAGTAAAGAAAGCTTTTTCTGTAAAACATCATTTTTGAAGAAAGGTTTGTTTATGTAGTTTTAAGTCTGATGTTTAAATGTGTGACACATAGCAAAATATAAGAAAAACAACTCTTAATAATATACAAACAGGGTTAGGGTGATTTATCTTCATTGTTGGACACTTACCTTCATATAGTCATATAGACAATTACCTCCATCAGTTTATATGAAATTATAAATAATTATTATTTTTTCCTCCAGGACTTCTCAGACATTTTCAATAAACAGTAGTGACACACCAAAGGACAACAAAACTTAAAAAATTTTTAATGGTTCTAAAAATTTAAGACAAAAACTTATCTGGTGCACGTCATGGGCTTCACTGGGCACTTCAGTCACATGAAATTGAATGGGATCCTTGAACTAATTAAAGTCTTCAATGGAAGTGGCATATAATGTAGCAAATTTCTCTGTTTTTAGAAATATATGAATGAAAAATAATCACCATTTACTAAAAAAAAAGCTACTTGTAAACTTGGCTGAGGTATTTATTAATGATTTTGCCACTTTCTTTTTAATTTAAAAGAGTTGTAATTCATTAAATTATGAATATGTTTTAGATTTGGCTAAAAAAAATTAATAACACAGCAGATTTTGTAACAAGAGGTCAATGGAAGAAAAAGAAACGGTCAACCATTTACTGCATTTGTAAATGGACAAATCCACTGCAAATATACATTTGTAAATGTATGTAACATATCTATTTGTAATTCTTGTTTATAGCAAATAACAGCCTGTATATCATGTTCATATTTATTTGGTTATTCCTGATTATTAATAGCAACCTATACAGTATGTCCATCTATTTGTAAATTTCTATAGTTAATAAAACTTGTATATTATGTTCATAGTACATCCATCTTTAAATATTACCCATAGTTTTCTATAATTGCACTTATAACTTATACCTATATCCTGCACTTGCTGCTATTGCGCGCCTGCTTAGGCCTAAACTGCATTTCAATGCCTTGTACTAACAATAAAGTTCAATCTAATCTAATTTTAAGTGATGACAATAATATAATTATATTCATTTTTGTCACGTGTGACAGTGAAAATCTAACGTCACATCAACAACCCACTTACATATTGATGTGTGTGTTTAGGTAATGGGGGTCGTGGGTCCATCTAGCGTGGCTGATGGACTTCCCTTGTTACATCTGAGTCCGTACTTGTCTCCTCCACTTCCCTTCAGTACTGCAGTTGTGCGCCTGGTTGCCATGCAAATCCAGGTATATTCTATTCATTCCTCCCTAAGAATGTTTACAATATGCATTTTAGTTTATTTAATAATAAGCACACGTTCAATGTCTTTCTCCAATTTTAGGCTTTAAAGGATGACTTCCCGCTCAGTCATGTGATCTCGCCCTTCACCAATCAGGAGAGGCGTGAGGGGATGTTGCTTAACCTCCTAATTCCATTTGTTTTGACTGTGGGCTCAGGAAGTAAAGGTCTGCCACAGAGATTCACATAGAACACATTTTTACATTTCTATGAAATTATTTTATACAGATGTGGTTGCATCTTTTACATTGTTTCGTACATGAAAATATGTTCAATACACATTTATAAAACCTCAGACTTAAATAAAAACCACCTTGCATACTTTTTTGTTCCACTAACATGTATCTTGCCTCATGTATGTAAACATGCTCAAGGTAATCTCATACAGAATGTGTTTGTTTTTCGTTAATAGACAGCCCTCATCTGGAGCAGCCAGAGGTATTTCTACTTTTGCAGACAGTCATTAACATCCTATTGCCTCCACGCATTATCAGCACGTCCCGCAGTAAGAACTTTGTTCTGGACGCATCTCCTGCTCACTGCTCCACCCCAGGGGACACTGGGAAAGACCTCCGTAGAGAAGGGCTTGCTGAATCCACCAGCCAAGCAGCTTATCTCGGTACTAGGGAAGGGTGGATGGAGTGATAATAAAACATTTTAAAAAGAGATTTTAAATTTGAAAGCATGTTTCTACACTTTGTGCGATTTTCTTTACTCTGTCTAGCTCTGAAGGTTGTCTTAGTCTGTTTTGAACGGCAGTTGGGCAATCAATGGTACAAGCTGAGTCTACAAGTCAAGGAAATGGCCCTGCGCAAAGTTGGCGGTCTGGCCTTCTGGGATTTCATTGACTTCATTGTGCGCACTCGAATTCCAATCTTCATTCTACTGCGGCCATTTATACAGTGCAAGGTAAGCTGATTTTAAGGTTATGTAAAACCTATCTGGAGTGTCTCTAATTGGTTGATGAATACAGTGTTTTTGAGAGCAGAGTGGCCAGTGAAAATTTTGAAACTGATATGTGAATTATTTCAAACATTTTGAAGAAAGTTAAGAACATCTACACTAATTTTCTGCTATAAAAGTAATAGTTATTTGACCTATTTTACATATTTATCATTTCCGACAGTTCAATTATTAGTTTTCAGTCACATAATTGATGCGACAGTTGGTGCGATCTTGTAAGGAAAATAACTATTTTACATATTGTCACATGTTTTGCCCTATGGGTTTTTTCATTTAGTAGCTAATTCATATAAATACATGTGATTTAATTTTTGTAAGAAATTATATGATTTCTTAAAGCATGCCCTCAAAACCCCACCCCTAAAACCATCATTGGAGGATGGGCGAATCATACTGAAATGTTTAAATGAGATCATAAAAATTCATACAGTTTGTTAGATTGCATTGAGTGTAAAGACCTGTAGGCCAAAACATGTACAAACTTCAACAACCTCTTAAAGACCACAAATATTAAGACTTAAATATTAAAAACACGTTTTGGGAACCTTTGTGATTAGTATAGTGCACCTGTTAAGAGGGTCCATACTAGAGAAGTCCATACTAGAGCTCTGCTTTGATAATGTTTACATATATATAGTATGGAGTCCCTCCCCTTTCACTTCTGCTAGAATGTCAGGTTTTACCATACTTTGGTAAGGTTGGTTTTAATGAACAAGTCTTCATAAGTAACACTTATCAGTCCCCATGGGGAAATTGATTTGCAATATTGTCACTATCAGGTGTTTTAAAGGACAACTATGATGAAAATCAACTTTTGTAAGCGGACAGAACTGTGTGACTTTGTTCCTTCATGTCTCTACTTTCAGCTGTTGACCCAACCGGCTGAGTCTCAGGAGGAGATCACAGCCCGTCACCACATTGCAGAGCAACTTGAGCGTCGTTTTATCCCACGTTCCCTCTGCAAGAGCTCTTTGTTTGCTGAGTTCAGCAATGAGCTCAAGATCCTGAAAGAGGCTGTGCACAGTGGCTCTGGTGAGAACTGGCTTTTTCAATATAAGACACTTATAAAGCAAAAGTATTAGTGACATGGTTTGCCATGCTTTAATATGTTGTGTGCTTTATTAGACTGTACGGAGCAGTATTAAAACAGCACCCTGAATTGCATTTAGTATGATAAAACAGTGCTGCTTCCTCCCTATACATGATCACGACTGAAAGAAGTGGTTGACTGTGGCATAATAAGAGCTCTGCTGCTTTTGTGCCGCAGCACACTCGTCTCTCATCAGCAGTTGCTTCATAGGTCTAGATTCACTTTGACAGCTTTCAGTCTTACTCTGCGATGATTACTACAATGACTTGGATGATTATAAGTCTATAATACCTATAAGTCTATAATACTCATACCCATTTAGCCCAACCACAAACATGATTTCTGTATAAGTCCTGTAGGACGTAATGAAGACCACAAGTCCCATGATTCCACACTCAGTCACATTGTCATCAAAATATGCTTATGTTTGTTGTGAATAATGCACCCCCTATTGGTGAAAATTACATTCTGTGCCTTTTAGTAGAATTCTGGATAATCTTGTTTCATGTTGCATGATACTGATTTTTGTCCTGTAATTAATCCTGAGTATTGATGTTTTAATATTTAACTCAAGGTTCAAATTTGACACAGATTTTGGATATTTAACTCAAGGACCCTCTGATCTCTCTGTTTTTTTAACATTTAATTTCATTTCAGCATACCAGGGAAAGACTTCCATCAGTACTGTTGGCACATCCACCTCTGCCTACAGGTTAAGTCTGGCCACCATGTCTCGCTCCAACACTGGTACAGGAACCGTTTGGGAGCAGGAGAGCCAACCTTCACGCCAGCCCTCACAGGACACACTCAGTCGCACCGATGAGGAGGAGGAGGAAAGTATGGGATTCTTCTTTTTTGGTTTCAACAGAATGGCCTAGTTCAAATGAAAAATATATAAATAAAAGAAATCTGTCATTCACTCACTCTCATGTCATACTCAACATACTGGTGGTTGCCAAGTGTGCATCACTTTTTTATTAAAAGAAACTTTTAATAAATGTACATGACATTTTAATCAATGCACAAGCCAAACAGTCAAATTTTATGATGCTTTTATGTTTTTTGAACACTTGCATTCAAATTATAACACAAAACAGGAAGGTTTATATTAACACATTCATTCATTTTCCTGCGGCTTAGTCTCTGATTTATTCCAGCATATGTTTTAAGCAGTGGATGCCCTTCCAGCTGCAACCTAGTACAAGAAAACATCCAAACACTCTCGCATTCACACACACACTCACACACACTACGGCCAATTTATCCAATTAACCTATAGCGCATGTCTTTGGACTGTGGGGGAAACCAAAGCACCTGGAGAAAAAACACGCGAACACGGGGAGAACATGCAAATTCCACACAGAAATGCCAACTGGCCCAGCCAGGCAACCTTCTTGCTGTGAGGCGACAGTGCTAACCACTGAGCCACCATGTCGCCCTATATTAACACACAGACAAGTCATTTATAGTAATTTATAGTTTTTCTCATTATTGTGTTATAAGCCTGAAGATGAATTTTTAGATTTATTTTGAATTCTTCTGTGGACTTATCTGATACTAGTATACTTATACTGATACTTATACTAGTATAGCATGTTGGGGTTTTGTAATGATGGAATGTCCTAATGAATGTCAGCAGGATACTGAGTTGAGTCTTTACAACTCTTAGAATAGTTTTTTTGCACATAAATAAATACAGAAATGTTAGTCACCATCAAATCAAAATTTACTCTTCTTATTTTTCTATGTATATAGTAGTTCTTGTTATAAACAATGTATCTGTGCACGTCATTATTTTGTAAACATTTATTAACTTAATTAACTAAATTAATTAACTAATCTTTCTTCATTTTGTTAGCAACAATCCAATTGCTTTCCAAAGAACAAAACAATACACCGCCCTACATGATTTTTCTAATTTCAGGAGCATTTCAAGTTGACATACATCATGATAGCAGACAAAAAGGACAATGTTAACTACCATTTCATAGCTACTTTAATGTTTTTGTTCCTGACAGACTGTATTTGCTATGCATAATGCTACAAGGATAAACTTGCTTTGCTACTGTAAGCATGTAAATGTTTGCTATTTCATTTGTAGGCTTCCTAAATGAAATAACTCAATATTTAATTACATTTCAGGGAATTTTGTGCCAACGTTATTGTTGAGTGATGCCAATAAACTCTTCCTCTGTCTTTTTTTCAGATGACTCCATTAGCATTCCCAGCGTGGTAAGTGAGCACGAAGCTTTTCTCCCCAGACTCATTTCCCAGCGGCGTTTCTCCAGTCACGCCACAGGGTCTGCCACCAGTCAGCCCGAACCAGGCATGAGCACCATGCTGCCCAGCCACAGGTAAACAAACACGCCAAAACTACCCAAACACACTCTATAACGTCCTAATTTATCCAGTCTTACCTTATCTTTCCCTTTAAGAGGGGGCTGATCTACAGCTGGGGGGTTGCATGTCTATCTTTTTACTCCCCTAATCTTGTTCCTTGCCCGATTCTACAGCGAACCCAATGTGCTAGATGAATCCCAGGGGCTTCTGGAGGAGGGTAACCTGTCTAGGTACAGTGTCACGGCCCTGTCTGTGCAGTGTCTCACCGTCTATGTGCCAGGGCTGGGCCTGCCTTCCCTGTTCATCACATCCAACTTGACTTCTCACTAGGATCTCTTTCTCTTCCCATCCTTTCCAAATCACTTTCTGCCTGTCTTTCTTTCTCTCTCTTGGCTAGGGACAATGATGCCCGTTTCTGTATTATCACTCTGTGGTCCTCATGTCATCTCCAGTGAGCCTCATGGTGTCATGGTGTCCACTCATGTTTCAGGCTTTATGCTGCTCAAATTGGAGTTCCTCTTTTGGGGGGCCAATCTGTGGGGCTGGGGAGTTTGGTCTAGCAGGAATAAAGGAGACAATTGGATGTTTAAAAAAAATCTCATTAATTGTATTCACAAAAAAAGGGCTAAGTATTTTTTCGGTGGTTACCTGCTCGCACTGCTATACCAGCTCCTCTATTCCCCTTTGTTTCTTTGTGGATGACATTGCAGGTTCTGACCTGCGATTCATGCTTTCTGATTCGTCCCTGTGTTTGATTGGTGGAGTGCATTGGACTAATGGGGATTTGTGGAAGGGACACATTTCCTCTTAACTCTCCCATTTATCAGGAGGATTTAACAGGGATTGTGTTCAGTGCTCCGAGCAGTTTGAGCTCACCAGCTTGTGTTTGTGTGTCTGTGCTTTGGCTTTATTGTGCAGGGTTGCCAGTGTGCAGAGTGAACCAGGACAGCAGAATCTGCTCATCCAGCCTCCCCTTGGTCGTAAGCGAGGACTTAGGCAGGTGAGCTCTTTAAACACTTACCTACAGTTTTACTAAATTATCATTTCTTTTAAAAATATTTGCCAAATGCAAAAGTTTTTTTTTCACACATTTTTTAAATTTTAATAACTCATATTATTTGTTTTTGCCATGATGACAGGATATAATATTTTACTGGTTGTTTTGCAAGATACTAGTATTCAGCTTAAAGTGCGATTTAAAGGCTTAACTAGCTTAATTAGGATAACTAGACAAGTTAGGTTAATTAGACAAATCATGGAGCAACAGTGTTTGGTCTGGGGCTAAAAATATTGATCTTAAAATATTGTAAAAATGTAAAAAACTGTTTTTATTACAGCCAAACTAAAATATACGTTATACATGTTATAGCAAATACTATGAAAATTTGCTTGCTCTGTTAAATTACACTTGGAAAAAATTGGGAAAAAACAGGAGAACTATATATATAGGGCGAGAATACACACTCTACCCCATAAGCTGCATAGTACCAATAAATCAAGTTCCTGTAGGTTTTGGCTTTTCTTAAAAAAAAAAGGGAGGGAGTGTCAGATAAATTATATGGTGCAAGATGGATATCTCAAACACTTCCAAATGAAAATGCCAAACAAAATGGAAGACAATACAGTACCAGAAGAGATTAATCTTGTCATGCTCTCACTATTACTTGGTGAAATATTGCAGAGAGACACGAAAACAACATTTAGTCTAGTTGAAGGATTAGTTCCCTTCCAGAATGAAAGTTCCTAAAATTTGTATTTATTTTATTCTTCTCAAGAATTATTATTTTTTTTTATATATAGTAGACTTATATGGTGTTCAGTGGTTTGAACATCTAATAATGATCTCACCTAGTGAAAACATTGTCTGCACTAGCTCTGGGAAGCAAGCTTTTGTTGTTACAAAGTATATAAAACGATTAGTTTTTAAGAAAATGACTTCACTTGAGGCGACATGGCATATAGCATTGTCAACTCACAGCTCCAGTTTCCCCCACAGTCCAAAGACATGCGG
>CAIGQW010055671.1:8826123-8862324 GCA_903798125.1 Danio choprae | reverse complement strand
TAATAAAGGGACTAAGCCGAAATGAAAATGAATGAATGAATGACACCTTTGAATCCTTGCTTATTTGCATAGTTACTATAATTCACTTTTTCAACGATAGTAGTCAGGCCTCAACTGTTCAAGTTCAAGTTCATTTATTGGTCACACTTTATATTGATGGTCCGTTTGTTGAATTTAAGTTACATTGCATCTACATGCCAACTAATTCTCATTAGATTATAAATAGACTGTTAGGTTGGGGTTGGGGTTAGGGTGAGTGTAAGTTGACATGTACTTGGAAAGTTTCTTATAGTCAGTTAAATGTCTGTTGAAGGATCAGTATCAACAGATATTAAGCAGACAGTCTACTAATACTCAAATGGACCATCAAAATAAAGTGTTACCTTATTTTTTTATTACATTCAGTATATTATCTCAAGGCATGAAATTGCAGCTCTGTTTTTTCTTGTAGCTTCGCCGCCCCCTGCTGTCTATACAGAGAGTGCAGGATGAGTCTCGTGGACGTCAGGGAGCCAGACTCTCCACAACCCGCAGGAGCATTCAGCCGAAGAATAAACCACTGGACAGGGGTGCGTGCTCTTTCTTTGACTACTACTGTGAACAGTAGTGATGCTAATGTGCACAGTTTGTGAGACCAGATCAATTTGTCCCACTTTATATTAAACTGAAAATGAACATTCATTCATTCATTTTCATTTCGGCTTAGTCCCTTTATTAATCTGGGGTCGCCACAGCGGAATGAACCGCCAACTTATCCAGCATATGTTTTACGCAGCGGATGCCCTTCCAGCTGCAACCCATCTCTGGGAAAATGAAAATGAACATTTACTCACTATTTGCACTCCCTACAGGGGTTTTAAACCTTAATGTGTTTCTTCTGTTGAACACAAAATAAGATTTTTTGAAGAAAGCTGAAAGACTTCCATAGTAGGGAAAAAGAAAGTCAGTGGTTTACTTTACAGCATTTTTCAAAATATCTTATTTTGTGTTCAATAGAAGAAAGTAACTCATATAGGTTTGAAACCACTTGAGGGAGTGTAAATGATGACAAGTTTTCATTTTTGTGTGAACTATCCTTTTAAGTGGCATTAATTAGTGTACTTGTGTACTTAAATTATTATATTAATTAATGCACTTATTATGTACATTTTTTTACATTGTACTTATATTTTAAAAAGTATCTATAAAAAGGGGGCCTCACAGTGGTGCAGTGGGTAGCACGTTCGCCTCACAGCAAGAAGGTCGCTGATCGTTGGTTCGAGCCTCGGCTGGGTCAGTTGGCGTTTCTGTGTGGAGTTTGCATGTTCTCCCTGTGTTGGCGTGGGTTTCCTCCGGGTGCTCCGGTTTCCCCCACAAGTCCAAAGACATGCAGTATAGGTGAATTGGGTAAGCTAAATTGTCCGTAGTGTATGAGTGTGAATGGGTGTGTATGGATGTTTCCCAGAGATGGGTTGCAGCTGGAAGAGCATCCGCTGTGTAAAACGTATGCTGGATAAGTTGGCGGTTCATTCCGCTGTAGCGACCCCAGATTAATAAAGGGACTAAGCTGAAATGAAAATGAATGAATGAATGAATCTATAAAAAGTATTTCTATAATTATATTGTTGACCTATTGCCTTACACTTAAACCTACCAACACCACCAAATAAAGCCTTAATAAAACCATAAGTGTTGTTCAATACTATATGAACACAATATTTACATAGTACTTATATTTGATGTAAGTACCTAATAGTGAAGGCCTCTTAATCTAAACTGGTACAGATGAATTAAATAATAATTTGGAATATATAATTTTTCATTGCAATGTACATAAATACATTTATAAAATAAAAAATCTTTCTATTAAATCTTTGGATATAATATAATATAATTAGTATAATATAGTAATTTGATGATACAAATTGCATATACAATTTTAATACTATATTATCTATAATCTTGTGTAATTTAATGGTAACAATTAAAACATACTCTTGATTTAATTTTCAAACTGTTTGTTTCAGGTTTTGGTTATCATGAATAATTACAGGGGCACTAATAATAACTAATAAATATATTAAGTCATGATATATGAAGGGGCAGCACGGTGGCGCAGTGGGTAGCACAATCGCCTCACAGCAAGAAGGTCGCTGTTTCGAGCCCTGGCTGGGTCAGTTGGCATTTCTGTGTGGAGTTTGCATGTTCTCTCCATGTTCGCGTGGGTTTCCTCTGGGTGCTCCGGTTTCCCCCACAATTCCAAAGACATGCGGTACAGGTGAATTGGGTAAGCTAAAATTGTCCGTGGTCTATGTGTGTGAATGAGTGTGTATGGATGTTTCCCAGTGATGGGTTGCAGCTGGAAGGGCATCCGCTGCGTAAAACATATGCTGGATAAGTTGGCGGTTCATTCCGCTGTGGCGACCCCAGATTAATAAAGGGACTAAGCCGAAAAGAAAATGAATGAATGAATGATACATGAAACAAAGTTTCAGAAGAGATGTAATCAATGATTAAATGCAATATCGTAATTTTTGCTATAGTCATTTATTGATCTTTGTTTTATTCATAACAATGCAAATGTACTTTTCATTGCATCAACATTTCAGTTACACTTTATAGTGGTCAAAAGCAATTGCAAGTTTAATAACTGACAGTATTAGTATGAATATGTTGGGTATAAAACCGCATACATACTTTCTTCAGAACATTAAAGAAGATTTTAAACAGAATCCTGTGTGTCCTTGGTGATTCATATAATAGCAGTGAGTGGTTGCAGGTTGTTTAGATAAAAAACAAAGTATAAATTATTCCAAATCAATAGCCATGGCTTTATTATGGCATTATACGAATCACCAAGGACCACGGATTCAGCTCAGAATCTTCTTTAATGTTCCAGTGAAGAACAAAAAGTCACCTAGATCTCGGATGAGTTCATTAACAAGAAATTTTCATTTTGGGGTGAACTATCCCTTTAAGGGTTTTTTAGTTTTTTATTCATGGTGTATTCATCAAAGAGTGTCACGGTGGCAGAGTGGGTAGCACGCTCTCCTCACAGCAAGAAGGTTGCTGGTTCGAGCCTCGGCTGGGTCAGTTGGCATTTCTGTGTGGAGTTTGCATGTTCTCACCGTGTTCATGTGGGTTTCCACCACAGTCCAAAGACGTGGTATAGGTGAATTTGGTAGGCTAAATTGTCCGTAGTGTATGTGTGTGAATGAGTGTGTATGGTTGTTTCCCAGTGATAGGTTATGGCTGGAAGGGCATCCGCTGCGTAAAACATATGCGGGATAAGTTGGCTGTTCAATCCGCTGTGGCGACCCCAGATTAATTAAGGGGCTAAGCCAAAAAAAAAATGAATGAATGAATATTCATCAAGTTGATGGGTTAGGCTAGATTAGAAGCCATTACTACATTTAGGAGTCACAGGTCATCAGCTTATGACTACAGTGGCACCCATAGAATTTCCTGTACTTTAAACATTAGTGAATGGTTGTGACTATGCAATATGGAAGCTTTCATGCCCAGCTATGTAGCAACGAACACCTTGAATGCAACGTAAGTCACTTTAGTTAAATCATCATGTAGTAATGCAGAGGAGGTCCGGTGAGTCATAAGAATCTGTCATCTTTCCTTCAGAGAGTCTTAAGAATCTGTCATTTTTCCTTCAGCACACGGTGACCAAAAGAGGTCAGTCACTTTCACTGAGACCCAGCAGGAGGCAGCGTCCAGATCGCCTACTGCCACTCCAAGCCCCAGCAGCGGCCTACCAGTGGCCACAGAGACGGGGAGAGTGAGCCAAGCCGGAGGACGACACTCTCCATCCCCAGCAGAGTCCTCATCACCCGGCATCAAAACTTCCCAGCACAAACCACCATGGCCACAGGTCTGATTTTAACCCACAAGAACACATTGTTCGTTAAAGCCTGTTGCATGCAATAAGCATTAGTTTGAATAACGTGTTTGGATGCTTTAAGTGAGCTTTAAATGGAGGCCAGGAAGTAATGACATTAGAATGTATTCAGAAATTATTTCTCAAAGTAAAAAAAAAATCTTTGCTTTAAATAAATATATTTTGACCTTTTATTAAATTATAATTTAAAAGTCTCTTCACCTGAAATGAAAATTAAAAGTCAGAATTTAATATCTCATCCTAATATCTATAAATTAATATCTCACAGTTCTGAGTTTATACCACAGATGTCTGCTTATATTTTTTACAATTCTAAGTTTACTTCTTGTTGTTGTGAAAAAAAAAATTATTATGTTTTTTGTGAAAAAAGGGGCATAAAATGTGAGATATAAACTTAGTAAAGACGTGTAATAATAATAACAATAATAATAATTCCTTACATTAATATAGCGCATATAGGGGGGGGGGTTATGGGGTGTATCTCGTCATCCACCGCCAGCAGATACCAATATTACCAATATTATATGAACATAATATTTAAACTGAAAATGAAAATTCTGTTCAATGGATCCGAGAAATATAAAGTCCTGAAAAAGAACCAAAAATATTGTCAAAACATTCCAAGGGACTTTAGAGGTTCAATTGTAATCACGCCAAGCTCCAAGAACAGTTTTGTGTGCAAAAAAAAGTAAAAATGAAAGATAAAACTTTAACTAAGTTGTTTTTACTGGGGGTTTTTGTCACAAAAGTGTTCTTGGAGTTTTGTATGATTACAGTTGAAATACTGAATCGCATGGAATGTTTTATGGACTTTGAATGTCTCTGGACCATTGCTGTCTATGGAGGATGAGGGAGCTCTTGGATTTTACCTAAAATATCTTAATTAGTGTTCTGAAGTAGCAATTAGTTAATAAAATGTCATTAATAACAGAACTTTCATTTTTGATAAACCAACCGTTTGAGTATAGTATTTAAAGATAGATATTAACTCAAAATTATTCCAAGTTAAGAACATCATGCAGCTCTTAGAAGGCTGAATTGTGAGATTTTTTATTTTTTGTATTCTGTGATGAACACAAGTTTCCACAGCCTGATGGTTTAAACAGGGTTCGCCCGCATTTTGAATTTCAGACATGGATTCGAGTCCGGGAAAGTACTTCAAAACAACCATAGCTACTTGAAAGGGCTTAAATTAAATTTGAACTAAATTATCAAAAACAGAACAAAATTCTCAAATGAAAAAATCTTAAATTTAAATTTTGTACAAAAACACTAACAAATAATGCACATTTTATCAATATTTCAGAATTTTCCACTTTTGAATATTACCAGTTTAACCAGTATCACATGGCAGTTTAAAAAGGTCAACATTTTTGAAAATTACTGACATTTTTAGCGTAAACTTCTTACTGTAACTTTCATGCCGCTGGGGTATGAATTACAGAGGTGCTTGATTTAAAATTATTGGGGATTTTAAAAAGTCATTAAAAAAGTCCTTGGATCTGCTGTTTATGAAAGTGTGGGAACCCTGATTAAAGTAATTGCTTAATACTGACATGTGAGTATTTTATGTAAAAATACAAAATGCTGTATTTAAAATAGTTACTCTTTTCTGACTGTGGTGAGACATCAAGTCTCTCAAACTTCATTTCTGCCTCTGAACTCAACAAAACACTTACAAACACTCCTGTTCTGACTGTAGGCTTCTCAGTTTGAGGGTAAAGACAGGAAAGATCAGGGAAGTGTAAGGAGCAGTCTGTCCCCGACCCCTTCAGCTGCCTCCAGCTCCACCTCTAGAGCCTGCTCTCCTCTCCCTCCACCCCTCCCCCTTCTGAGCACCCCGTCCCGCCTGGCCCCATCCCAGATCCGAGAAAGCCCAGAGGACGAGGAGACCACTGGGCTTCTGCAGAACACAGACTCGTCCCCTAGTTTAGGAGAGGAGCGCGGCACAGAGAACCCACTCCTGACGTCCCTGTTCACACCCCACGCCCTCTCTCCACTGCCCCTATCCCCTGTTGACCTGGATCTGGACGAGTCTCACGTCTGACGGTGTCCAGCTGTGCTAGTGGAAAAAGGTAATGGCAGGGGCTTGGATCCTGTGATCCGATTTATCGAATAACGTATAAAGCCTTTTTGTCAACTGTAATCCTAAGGAAAGAGTTAAACCAGGGGTATGTAATGGCAATTTGTCAACTGCATGGTGTGGTATGGTTCGGTATGCTCACGGTGTACAGAACCTGGTACTTAAGTGTGTCATACTGATACTAAAATGTGACGTGCAAACACTGCAGCTCACTGATTGGCCAACATGCCATATTGGAGGTGTAGAATGTAAAAATGACACTGCACCGAAGAAAACCTGCATATTTTGCTGATTATGTTGCTAAAATTGATCAAATGTTGTCATGTTTTGGGCTGTACTAATTAGCCAGACTGGAAGAAAACATACAGAGTACTATAGACTACCAAAATTTATAACCAATCAAGCAGAAGGGAGAGGAAAAAAACTGTCTGGGGAACAAAATGTGGATTGTGGTTGGTCAAACTGAACCCGAATTTCCATCTTGACAACATTTAAGTTTGTTCCTATCATTTCCTGTCAAGTGAAATAGTAGTATATTAATGCTGCTATGTATCTTTTACCACCTTTTTCTGTGGGTTAGACAGCGTAAATTGTCAAACCATTGTTGTTTACATCTAAATATCGGCAGTATTTGATGTGGAATTAAAATTTTATCTGATAAACTGTATGCTCCATAGCTGTTTGTTTGTTTGTGTCACGTTTACAATTGTCACAGTTGTAGACGTGGCGCTACTCTATAATAATATATCTGCAATATCATCCAATTTGAAGCGTTCTAAACTGCAGTGGAAAAGCAAACTGAGCTGAGTCATGCTGAGCTGAATCATACCACGCCGTGCTAAAATGCCATACGTTCAGTCCTGGGGCCAGTTGCATACTTTTGTTTTCAATACTGGAGATAAGATAACTTTTTAAAGTTACAAAAAAATTTAGAGATTTAATTTCAACCAAAAAAGCAAGACTGATAAGCCATTGGTTAATTTTCAGAAGTAAGCCATCACTTGGGTTGTACCCCTTTCTAAAGGTACACTTTTTTTTGTACTCAAAGCGTACATATTAGTAACTAAGGAATCCATATTGGTACCTTAAGGGCCTATATTGTACGTTAAAGGCATATTAATACATAAAAAGTCAAATGAGAAGTGTCCCCTTTTTCACAGGGTACCACCCCAGTGACACCTTTTAAATTTGAGAGTGTATTTGGTCAAACTAGTTCTTAGACTATGCAGCTTGCCCCAGGAGAACCACAATCCTGCAGAGTTTTACTCCAACCATAATCAAAGACACCTCAAGAAGCTCCTGGAGGTCTGAGTGTTACTGGAAAGCTCTGCAGGACTGGTCTACACCACTGAATTTGCCCACTCCTGACTTAATCAGCTATACTATGGGCACCCTTTGCAATGAATATACGCATTTATGAAGCACTGTGCATAATTCTACCCACCAACTAAGAGCTGATAAATGTGTGCACATTTCGACTCACATTACATTTATGTAATTTCAAAGCAAATATCGCAGGCCACATAAACACTGTTAAGTTTATGGAGCAACAACAACAACATTTAAATACAGGAGTGAATTCCCTGATTTTTTTTTCATTTTGTGCGTGTTACCTGGTAATCCCACCCTCTCAGTATCTACCTGACAAAAGTCTTGTCGTCAATCCCAGTTGTAAGAGCAACAAATAATAACTTCTGACTTCTAGGAAAAGTGGCAAAAGGTAGATTTTTTCGATGAATCATCTGTTGAACTGCATCCCAATCATCACAAATACTGCAGAAGACCTATTGGAACCCACATGGACCCAAGATTCTCAGAGAAATCAGTCAAGTTTGGTGAAGGAAAAATCATGGTTTGGGGTTGCATTCAGTATGGGGGTATGCAAGAGATCTGCAGAGTGGATGGCAACATCAACAGCCTGAGGTATTAAGACATTTGTGCTGCCCATTACATTACAAACCTTCAAAATTCTTCAGCAGGATAGCGCTCCTTCTCATAATTCAGCCGCTACATCAAAGTTCCTGGTCAAGGTACTCCAGGGTTGGCCATCCCAGTCACCAGACATGAACATTATTGAGCATGTCTGGGGTAAGATGAAGGAGGAGGCATTGAAGATGAATCCAAAGAATCCTGATGAACTCTGAGAGAACGCTTTCTTTGCCATTCCAGATGACTTTTTTAATAAGTTATTTGAGTCATTGCAGAGATGTATGGATGCAGTCCTCCAAGCTCCTGGGAGTCATACACAATATTAATTCTTTTTCCACTGCACCATGACTTTATATTCTATACTGTACATTATTTCTGTTAAGTGACAAGACTTTTGTCTAAGCAAAGTCAGACCTTACTGTCCTAATTAAATAATTAAAAATCAAGGCATGATCATATTTTATTTTGGTAAAATAAGCGTAATCTGGAGACCTTTGCCTTTCATATAACCAACTTCTGATATCAAATGATCAAGTAGAAGTCAAGTTATTATTTGTTGTTCCTAAAACCTGGATAGGCGACTTTTGTCAGGTAGTGTATGCATTCATTTTGACCAAAGTATTATTATAGTGACCAAAGGCTCATTATGATCAGCAAATTTTAACTAAACCACTACTGACTGAGTATTTCTTCATGTTTGTTTACAGGCCGGTTAACAGAATGTCGCTCCTAAAGGGATAGTTCACTCAAAGCTGAAAATGCTCTCATTATTTACTCATCCTTGTTTCAAACCTTTCTTTATTCTGTAGAACACAAAAGACAATATTTTCAATAAAGCTGCAAACCTGAAACCAGTGACTTACACAGCATTTGTTTTTCATACTATGGAAGTCAATGGTTACAGGTTTTCAACTTTCTTCAACAAAATCTTCTTTTGTGTTCAACCGAAGAAAGAAACTTGTAAAGGTTGAGGGTGAGTAAATTGTCATTTTTGGGTGAACTATCCCTTTAAAGTGTTACCATCCCCACTTATTACACAATACTTGTTAATTGTTGACAATTTTGGACTTTAATCTAGTTTATGGAGTTAACAAATTGAAGTTTATTTTAAGAATTTTTAAGTTTATTATGGGTTTTTTTCTCATCAGTTGCCTTTTCTAGCAAGATCTGGCAACACAAGTGAGTCAAGCTGTATGTCCCGTGTTTTCTTCTTGGCTCGTACAGAAGCGAGACACAACTGATACACACAAAAAAAACACAAAGAATTTGTGTAAATGCGATTATCACTACCTGTGTGCTTGTTCATTTGGTTGAATGTAATTGTCCCTGAATATTACTGAACAGGATTAAACACTAAAAGGTGAATTAACTGCTGAATTTAGGAGCAGCAGCATGTATGTGGCCATAATTCAAATATTAACTACAGAATTTTAATATATATAATTATTATACGTGTGTGTTCTACATATGTCATCTATTAAATTATTTATTTAGAGGATTATATAGAAATTACATTCAAAATATTACAAATGCTTTATTTTCAATAAAAAAAGACGCTTGTATTATAATGATGCAAAGTTTGTTGCCAAATATTTGTTTGCAAAGACAAATTCAAAGCACCTGCCAAACTTCAGAGGAAGAAAATACTGTTATAAATACTATAAATACATATAAATATATTGCAATAGAAACATTATAAGCATCCACTATTGTCCTGACTATTTTGTTTATACTTTGACATAATTCAGCTTTTCTTTTCTCTGTCAGTATAATGTTTTGTTACACTGATACGGTAACTTGAGTATTAACTGAATATCTCATAACTTTGTATCTGTGTTGCTGCTTTGTGCATTTGTTGTTTTTTGTCTAATGTGCAGATATCTGTTAGATTTATTCAATAATAAATTATTTAATCATGGCTTGTTGGTTTATCATAATCATTACAATTATTAAACGAAGTATGTTTTGGTTTTGTGTAAAAATGATCAAAGAAACATTTACACAACATTATTTCCAACTAGATTAAGACTTTATATGCAAGTGTTACATGACGACAGTTGCTTTGGGGGCTACAATGCAAAGTTTCAAAGTGAACGTTTTTGAAAATGCATCTCTGATCGTGGACTAAAGCGAGTACCGCAGGTGGATTACATGATTTCATATAAGCACAATGGCAGTAGGTCGTTCACAATTCATTAATTCTCCAAAATATTTAGTTTTAATAATTGTATTTTTATGCCAAGTATCATTACTGTCCATTCACTGCACTTTAAAAAGAAGCTGTTGTTTGGAAACTTGTTTTGGGATAAAGATTTGACTATTTTGTCTTTGAATCGTTCAAAAAGTAAGGTGAGCACAAAAGTAAACTAAATGTAATCCAAAAGTAGTCTGATTACTTTACCATAAAAGTATTACTTACTTCTCTGATTGAAAAAGAGCTAGACAGATGATGGCAATGCAAAATTGTTTATTAGTAGAAAATAGGCAATTCTTGGAATGTGAGATTACCAGAATATGGCAAGTTTTACCATTTAATCCAAAAACCTTATTGGTATCCCTTTTCATGCTGCTAGTGCTTATCTTTTAGCAACTAGCATCTTTTGTAATTATTCAACAGACACCAGTATTTAATTTTTATTTGTACATATTTTATATGAATTTGACTTCTATGGGGATCTTTCATACAGATATAATCTATATTCAGTTTTGACTAGCAGAGCTGGGTAGTCACGGATTATATGTAATTTAGATTATGTAATAACTGATTACAAAATGTACTTTTTTAAATACTCAGATGACGGTTACTTTTTTTTGGATTTCATATTAACACAATGGCAGTATGTCGTTCACTGTTTGTTGATTCTCCAAAATATTTCTGTTTTATATGTCTTACGCAAAGTATTATTACTGTGTCCATACACTGCACTTTAAAAAGATGCTGTCGTTTGGAAACTGTTGGTTTGGGATAAAGAAATGACTATTTTGTCTTTGTATCATTAAACATAAAGGTGAGCACAAAAGTAATCTAAATGTAATCCAAAAGTAGTCAGATTACTTTACCATACATGTGTAATCTAAAGTATTACTGACTACAAATTGTGTCATGTAATTTGTGATCAGTAACTGATAACTTCTAAGTAAACTACCCAGCACTGTTGATTAGCATACATTTGATTGTAGATTAGTACATATACAAGTTTACATTTATATATATATATATATATAAATATATGCACACCTGTTAAATAGATTCATTTTTATTTTACTATTAACATTTTTTTTTATTGAACTCTAAAATTCTAGTTAAGCCTTTCAGACCAGTCATACCTTAAGACGAGTAAACAAAAGCTGTTGTGATTAGTTGCTAGTGTGTTGTGACTATTATCTATTAAATAAGTACTAGTACCTAATAAATAAAATGTTCAATAAAATGAACAAATACTAGTAGGGATAAAACAAAAGGTTGAAATCTTATTGACAGATCCTCATAGAAGTCAATGGCAAAAAAAGTACAATTTCTTATCAGAAAAATAAAGTAGCTACTATTGAAATAAATATTAGTATCTAATGTAATGAATAAGTAATAGTATGATGAATAAGAACCAGTATCTAATAAAAATCAATAGTATCTATGGGATACCAACTTACATAAATAAGTACTATTAAGTAACAAATAAGTACTAGTATCTATTGGATAACTAGTACATACAGTGGGGCAAAAAAGTATCTAGTCAGCCAGCAATTGTGCAAGTTTTCCCCTCCTAAAAAGATAAGAGAGGCCTGTAATTGTATCATAGGTACACCTCAACTATGAGAAACAAAGTATGAAAAAAAATTCAGGATTTTTAATGAATAGATTGGTAAATTCCTTGGTAAAATAAGTATTTGGTCACCTACAAACAAGCAAGATATCTAGCTCTCACACACCGGCAACTTCTTTTTTAAGAGGCTTCTCTGTCCTCCACTCGGTCCCTGTATTAATGACATCTGTTTGAACTCAGTATCAGTATAAAAGAGAACTGCCCACAACCTCAAACAGTCAAATCCACTGGCCAAGACCAAAGTGCTGTCAAAGGACACCAGAAACAAAATTGTAGACCTGCACCAGGCTGGGAGGACTGAATCTGACTTTCAAAGGCATACAAGACCACTGATAATCTTCGATCTGGAGCTCCACACAAGATCATCTTCAAAATGATCACAAGAACTGTGAGCAAGAATCCCAGTACCACACGGGGGGACCTAGTGAATGACCTGCAGAGACCTGGGACCAAAGTAACAAAGGCTACCATCAATAACACTGTGCCGTCAGTGACTCAAATCCTGCAGTGCCAGACGTGTTTCCCTGCTTAAGCCAGTAAATGACCAGGCCCGTCTGAAGTTTGCTAGACGCATTTGGACGATTCAGGAGAGGATTGGGAGAATGTCATGTGGTTAGAAAAAAACTAAATCGAGCTTTTTGGTAAAAACTCAACTTGACATGTTTGGAGGAGAAAGAATGCTGAGTTGCATTCAAAGAACACCATACCTACTGTGAAGCATGGAGGTGGAAACATCATGCTTTGGGGCTGTTTTTCTGCAAAGGAACCAGGACGGCTGATCCATGTAAGGGAAAGGATGAATGGGGCCATGTATCGTGAGATTTTGAGTCAAAACCTCCTTCCATCAGCAAGGGCATTAAAGATGAAAACGGGCTGGGTCTTTCAGGATGAATAATGATCTCAAACACACCACCCGGCCAACGAAGGAATGGCTTCGTAAGAAGTATTTCAAAGCCCTGGAGTGGCCTAGCCAGTCTCCAGGTCTCAACCCTATAGAAAATCTTTGGAGGGAGTTTAAAGTCCGTGTTGCCCAGCAACAGCCCTAAAACATCACTGCTCTAGAGGTGATCTGCCTGGAGGAATGGGCCAAAACACCAGCAACAGTGTGGTGACTTTGTGAAGACTTTTAAAAAAGTTTGACCCCTGTCATTGCCAACAAAGAGTATATAGCAACGTATTGAGATGCATTTTTGTTATTGACCAAATACTTATTTTCCAACATATTTTGCAAATATTGAAATTTTGAAAACGTAGTACAGTATTGGATATTACATGACTATGGTTGTTGAAATACCACAACAATTAATTAATTAATTCAAGTACATTATTATAGTATGGTTCAAAAAACACTATAGTGTTTACCATAAATCACTATAATGTGAGTAGAGGCTAAAAAATGGGCATTAGCATGAAAACAGAAACTAGTATGTTTTATAAATTAAATGTTAAAGGGATAGTTCACCCCAAAAAAGGAAAATTCTCTCATCGCTTTACTTGTTCAAAACCTATTTGAGTTTCTTTCTTCTGTTGACCACAAAAGAAGATATTTAGAAAAATGCTAGTAGCTGGATAGCAAAATTTCTACTATGGAAGTCGATTGACCAAAATATCTTTGTGTTCAACCAAAGAAGGAAACTCATAAAGGTTTAAAACCGCATGAGATAGAGAGTAAATGAGGTCATTTTTATTTTTGGGTGAACTATCCCTTTAAAAATGCCTTGCCATAGGAGTTTTGAGTATGCGTACAAGATTTACTTGTTGGCCAGAAATGTCTCGAGGACTTTAAAGAGCCTTTCTTCTCTAGCAGCGGCTTCTCTTTCCCTCCTCTCCTCTCTTTCTCTGTAGTCTCTTTCCTGTCGTTCTTCTCTGGCCAGCATCTCTTTCTCCCAGCGCTCTTCTCGGGCAAACATTTCCCGCTCTCTCCTCTCCTCCCTCTCCAGCACCAGTCTCTCTCTGATTTCTTCTCTCTCTGCAGCTCTTCGATCTCTTTCGGCTTCTCTCTCCAGAGCGCGTCGGTCTCTCTCGTCTTCTCTGGCAGCAGAGCGGCGGTCTCTCTCGTCTTCTCTCTCCGCCGATTGCCTTTCTCTCTCCTCTTGCCTCTTCTCAATCTCTCGCAGGGCCGTCAGCCAATCCGCTTGCTTCCTCTGCTTGGTGGGAGGAGCATCCTGGGCAGATGAGGTCACGCGGACGGGAGTGATGATGTGGGTGATGGGGTTCTCGCTGCTCAGAGCTCCATCCATCACTGAATACCACTTCCAGGTCGCAGATGCTGACTCTCCCTCCGCCGTACGAAGGCTTTTGAGGTCCTGCAAGAAAGCATTAGACATTTTAAAGGGACAGTTCACGCAAAAATCTCCTCACCATTTACTTTGATAAACGTTTATGAATTTCTATATTCTGTTGAACACAAAACAAGAATATATTAAAACATATTCTGAAAAATGTTGGAAAAAGGCAACCACTGACATCCATAGAAGCAAAAAATACTATGGAACATTCTTCAGAATATCTTCCTACCTTTGGGATTAACAGAAGTTTGGAAGAAGTTGTGGGTAAGTAAACAATGACAGTTTTCATGTTTTAAGTAAACTATCCCTTTAAATGAGGGACAATGAGAGGGTGTATTATAAAAAAATTTATTCATTTTATTGAACTGTTTAATACGTTCTTCAGAATATACCATTTCTATATGTTGGTTTCATGTGATTAAAGAAATGACATTATTCCACTGATGAGGTAATATCTAAGCATCTCCCCAACAGTTTACTATATTTATAAATGTGATGATTTTTGTTAACCTCAGCGTTATTAAAATGTTTTATCATTTCAATGAAAACATTTTCCTTATTTTAATAAGAAAATAACTTTCCTTTCAACTTGAATGCAAATGTACACCTTTTTTATATCTAATTATTATTTTATATACTTGTTGTTTTTTGATTGCGTATTTGGTTTGAAAAAAATAACATATTCAGTTGATTGTATTAAAGGGGACCTATTATGCAAAAATCACTTTTATTAGGGGTTTAAACAGTTGTGTTGCAACAGTGTGTGGATATAACTAGCCTCAAATGGTAACAAATGTATTAATATTTTTTTTTATAATCACACTTTATAAAAACAGTCTGCAGAAACACTTTGATTGGTATTCTATCTTTGTACATGTCATCAGATGGGGAAAGCCCTGCCCATTATCTCCTTCATTAGCATAAACAGCCCTGAGTGAGCAGCAGGCGTCTGCCATTAGAGTTTTGAAACATAGGCATTTATAGCGCCATCCTCTGTTGAAAAGAGCACAATCTCATTAGAATTTAAAACCAAAACATTTGGATTAAAGCCTAATAGGGGCTCAAGGAGTTCATTCATTAATTTTTTTTTTTTTTCGACTTAGTGCCTTTATTAATCTGGGGTCGCCAGAACCGCCAACTTATCCAGCATATGTTTTACACAACGAATGCTGTGTTTCCCATCACTGGGAAACATCCATACACGCTCATACACTACAGACAATTTAGCTTACCCAATTCACCTATGTCTTTGGACTTGTGGGGGAAACCGGAGCGAACACAGGGAGAACATGCAAACTCCACACAGAAATGCCAACTGACCCAGCCGAGGCTCGAACCAGTGACCTTGCTGTGAGGCGATTGACTACCCACTGCGTGGTATTTTGAGACACCACTCTGGACACCAGAGACAAATTTTACATATTGTTAAAATGGTCATAATAGGTCCCCTTTAAATGATTTCTGAAGATGTTTAAATGCATGAATAAATCAAATCACCTTATACTTCTGTTTTAGATTCTCCCATTTCTTTCGAACCCACGTAGGTGCTACTTTCCCTTGCAGTTGTTTCTCTTTCACATACAACCTGTAGATTGACAGAGCAACAGCATCAAGTAAGTATGAATATTAACAGTTTCAGGAAAAACAAGGACAGCTTTTACTCACTCGTATGCTTTAATAGCTGCATTTCTCCTGCCAGTAAACAGACAGTTGTTGGTGACTCTCCACACAATCAGATCAGCCGTGTTGGCATCAGTCCCTAAATGCACAGAGACGACTGGTAAATATTTACAAGAAAATAGAATGAATCACATGGATAAAATCACGGCGTGCATCATGCGGTTATTTGTTGCAGCATTACGTTCGGGAAGTAGCGCTAAATAAATAAGGCTACTTATCAAGTCACACATTTTTGATGTAAAACAGTATACTTGCATTTAAAAATTCTTTCCTCCGAGCCCATTTTAGTTCAGTGATTTGTTTAGCATTGTTTTCTTCTGTCCTTTTTTCACTCGTGTGGATTTAGGATGAAGATAGCGCATTACCGCCCTCTGTCGTGAGATGTTGAAGTACAAGTTTCACTCGGTTGTTGTTTTCCGTGACTGAAGTAAAACGAAATTATCAAGCTTAATATATTAAATGAGCAGGATTTGAAACATCTATCATTTTAATGTTAAAGTTAAATACATTCAACAGTTAGCTAAGTATTCTGTCCAGCAGGGGCGCTGTAGGGGATGCGAAAGTCGGAAATGACGCCACCACCAGGAACAGCTAGCAGCGCTTGAAAGAAAGTGTGTAGTCACCGTGTGTAACCCGGTCGACTGCTATATATTTCAGAATAACAATCCTATTTTTCAAATAGTTCTTCATATTGGTGTCTGCTTTTACATCTGCCATCATGGTAAGTCGTTATGCGTGAAGGATTAAGTTCTCTTGTTGAATGCAGTCGTCTATATTAACGCTGTAGCTCGTTTGCCATCTCATCTTTCCAGACGAAAGTTGTTATATAGAATGTTTTATTCGCACCCAGCAGGCTATAGTGTCTTTATTATGTAACGTTAATATGTTGTTAAGCACCCCCATAGTGAGCTTTATGAATAGCTAATGTTTTAATGGATTATTTGAATCGATCACATTTAACGTTAAATCGAAAGTAACAGAGTTGCACTGCCTGGGTTAAATATGGATGTTGATCGCTAATCATAGGCGTGCTTTATTTAATATATATATTTTAAAATTGCATCGCTGTAAAAATAAGTGAATTAAATATGACCTCCTTTTGAAATTATTTTTATAAGCATTTTGGATATGAATGTCAGACGAGGTACAAACACAAAAACACGCAGCAAAATATGGTTTGGTTATTAAAATAGAATCTGCGAAATTATGAGGAATGATTTTAAAAAGTATAGTAACTAAACTTAAAACACGGCATAAAAAATCTCTAACTTTTGTATTTAATGTTTACAATGCAAATTCAATTAGAAATACTTATTTGGTAAACAGTTTGTCATATATGATATGAGACATCTACCAAAAAACAGAAAATATTACATTACAAACTGTAATGCAAATAAATATAATGCTATACCTTTTTTAATATATCATACACTTGAATGTAAATAATAATTGCATTGTGTGTTGTGGTACAATGATGATGATAAAATGTTTACATTTATAACTGTTTGAAATATGTATCTATAATTGTTTGTCTTCTGTCTATAGTCTATCATGTCATATAATGGAGGTGCCGTCATGGCGATGCGTGGAAAGGAATGTGTGGCAATAGCATCAGACCGGAGGTTTGGCGTCCAGGCACAGCTGGTTACCACTGACTTCCAGAAGATCTTCCCCATGGGAGAGAGACTCTACATCGGCCTGGCAGGCCTTGCCACAGATGTACAGACAGTGTAAGAATGCATCAAATGTGTGATCATCTTACACAATTAAACCTAACCAGTCATTTTATTTGTTTCTAAACTTTTTAAAACCTTTTCCTTTATTCTAGATCCCAAAGGCTGAAGTTCCGCTTGAACTTGTATGAGCTGAAAGAAGGTCGCCAGATCAAGCCGAGGACTTTCATGAGCATGGTGTCCAATCTTCTGTATGAGAGGAGGTAAAATGCACTTCTGTCCCGGCAAACAACCCTCTTGTCTTACAGTGTTTTAACTAGTAGACTGTAATTGAGCCTGGCTGCACATTTTTTCAGTAAGCTCAGTAGACCCTTTTCAGCTAAGTCAGGAACTATTTTCCTATATTGATGTTCATTTAAGTCACTTTTAATTCTATCACTTTATACAATGCAACACTTTACATTGATGAACAGGAAAACATCCAATAAAAGCCAGAAAATTTTACCTTGTGGGACATATTCAGCTTGTCAGTCAGGTCGAATGCTAGTGTAGTTCTAGTGAGTTTAAAACTGATTCATTTCAGTGTAATACAGATGTCACAGTTAAATGGCAGATCCACTGAACCAAAACAACCAGAGCAAGCCCAAGGCAACAGTGGAAGGAATGTATTTATTTATTAATATTTTTTAAGAATTATAATCTATGAACCGAACCACCCAGTTACAGTGTGAATCACAATATTATCAAGTAAGAGGTTTAGATTTTTACTTGGCATGCCAAAATTGTATTGGCTTTACATACAAAAGTGGTGACAACAAGAAGTTGTTTTAGTCCCATGATATCTTGTATCGCATATAGGGTTGTGAAAAAGTATCGAGTAGCTGGTGTTTGTGTGACAGGCTTACTAACCAAATAGATTGAGCATACCTTTGTTCTGCCCATTCAGCATTGTCCTAACCATCTGTGGGTAATGCCCACCATTAGAAACAGAGCGCGGAGAGATGCTGTCATCTCCTGAATCAGAGGGATCATATAGATTTTATTCACAGAAAACTTGAGTTTAGGCAAAGACTGTAGGGATTTTGGTTTAGAAGTCAGTGCAGATACATTAAAACTTGTCCGCCCTTAAACAGACTGACTGAGTACATGAGTTTCACTCTCTATGTCTAGAAAGCGCAGTTCATACGTGTATTTACAGTGCATCTCCATAAACTCCATCATGAGCAGGTCAGGATGCGTCGACTATAAACCAAGCTTTAAAGCACAAGATTCCCTGTCGATTGACTGAGAGCTCTGTGTTTTTCACTGTTAGTTTAGTTTGTCATCATTTTCACGCCTGTAAAAAGCATATTTTCAAACATTCTTTAAATCGTATGTCAGATATTCAACCAATTCCTAGGCCTAGTACATCGTTTCCAACTCCAGTAATACACATTTTGGATGTCCCACATCTGCAACATATCTAAATAGAACATTCCCTGTCTTGTCTCCATCTCAGGTTTGGCCCATACTACATTGAGCCTGTGATTGCTGGTCTGGACCCCAAGACCTTTGAACCCTTCATCTGCTCCCTTGACCTTATCGGATGCCCAATGGTAACAGAAGACTTTGTTGTGAGTGGTACTTGCTCGGAGCAGATGTACGGCATGTGCGAGTCGCTATGGGAACCTGACATGGTAAGAGAAGAACAAGTCTGTATTGATCTCTCTGATCTAGACCTGGTAGCCTCATATATTTGCCGTTCTCTATTGTGTTCTCTAGAAACCAGAGGACTTATTTGAGACCATCTCCCAGGCCATGTTGAACGCTGTTGACAGAGATGCAGTGTCTGGAATGGGAGTCGTTGTTCATGTCGTGTAAGTGTTTCATCCACCTAATCCACCTTTTTCCACTTGTGACTACTGGGTTTAAAATGATGGGTTGGACCTGTGGTTTGGAGAACTTCTGTTCAAAATAACTGAAACAAATCACATTAAATTATATGGTTGAGCTACAAATAATCCATATACATAGTAAAAAAAAAAAGATTGAGAGGTACATCTGTCTTTGTGCTTTATTTTACTCTGTCATGAAATATTACAAGAATAATATTATTCATTATGTCATGAATAATGTTACACTATATTAATTAGGGTTATCACAATACCGGAATTCGGTACCAATCGATACTAAAATAAATTTAAAAAGTAAATTTTCCGCTACCATTTAAGCGCTGTTGAGCTCGTTCTTAAACAGCGCTGATTTGACATTGTGTTCACGTGCTCAACATAAATTATTGTGATTGGCTGTGAGGGTCATCTGTTCATCGAACTCATCGCTGTTTACCGAGTGCAAACAGATACAGAGAAACTGGAGCATTTTAAAGCAACGATTCATCAGTGGATCATTTCAGCTTATAGACAAGCCAGCTAATTGACTTGACTTTAAAACGCTCCAGTGTCCCTGTATCTGTGTCTGCACTCTGTAAACAGCGGTGAGTTCGGTGAACTGATGACCCTCACAGCCAATCAGTCATTTCTGTTGAGCACGTGAATACAATGGCAAATCAGTGCTGTTTAAGAACGTGCTCAAATGTTAGCAAGAAATGGACGTTTTTAAAATTCCAGTATCATGACAACCCTAATATTAATGTGACATTAGTATTACTCTTTTTGAGTTCACGGTCTTTTGTTTCTCCAGATTACTTTTGTTTTATATTTCCTACAGTAATTTTCAATGTCCATAATATTACTGTGGAAACACTCGCTTTTGGGTTATTTGTGATCTGATGGAAAGTAATGTTAATTCTAACAAAGTTTCCTCTTAATATTCAATGACTGAACTGAAGGGAATAATGCCATCTCAGCTATATTTGAGAATTTTTGATCTCATAATAAAATAGAAAGATGCACACAGAAACATATGCACACAACTGAGTAGAATAAACCTTTTATCTTATGAGAAAAAAAAAATGCTACTATGATGAAACCTATTTACAAATTACATTTGAGCATGCGCATCAAAATATGTGTCATGTGATTGTTGATGGGCTGCGTTGATGGACAAAACAGTGGACCGACCACATTGTAAAATGCCTGAAATTAAGTTCTGGTTATTCTAATATGCCTCACCCAGTCCATCGTCAAAGTTGTGTTTAGTGATCTGAGGTGCAGGTTACTTATAATATAAGAAAAGGGCCAACAATGGCTTCTCTTCTCTTCTTTTTTTTATTATGTTTATCAAGAAATGACAATTTTGTTCTCTTTGACGAGTTTTGTGCATTAGTCTAATTTCATATTTGGATGGAAACATGGCTATTGTACCCAGTTTAATAAAAACTTTAAAGATAATTCTTGTACACCATCATGGGGCTTATGGCCCATTCACATGGGGCGTCTGCGCCAACGCTTCCAATTCACTTGGAAAGGGTGATGTCAAGCATTGCCGAACTCAATTGTGGATTCGTCTGTGCCTCTTCAGCAGTATTGCTAGCTGCAGAAGTTGAAAATTTCTCAACTTTAAGCGCCAACGAAGGTGTCAGCCAAGAAGATCACTTTATGCAAATACCCCAGCTCAGGCAGTAGCCGATTGTGGACTAATTTCATTGGCTGACGCTGCTATGATGATCGCGTCACCCCTAACTTCCGACGTGCCCTCCATCAAGTGTTGACGCTGAAGTCCCATGTGAATCAGGCGTTAGGAAAAAAGGTGGATGATACTAAAATCATTAGTATTAGTTACTGAGTAAGGTCATCTTTTTAAAACAGATTTTGCTGAAATTAAAACAAAGACTGAAGTGATTTGTATTAACGCACGGTAGAGATTCATTCATTTGACTGAGTAACTATGACAGTTTTTACATGTCTATTTCAACTGACTGAGCTAATTGGTGTATGTGGTCATTTTACAGTGAGAAGGATAAGATAACTACACGCACCCTGAAGGCCAGAATGGACTAGAGAAAAAAAAAACTCCTACTGCTGTTTCCTCTCCTACAACCTGATTTTTTTTGTATTGAAATAGAATTTTCCTCATTTCATTTGTCATCATTAAAAAAATAATTGTTCAACAAACATTTCTGATAGTCACTCATTTGTGGTTTAATTCTGAGATTTTGAAGCTCTGGGAAAATGAGGTTATTCATGACGAACTACTGGAAAGGATTCACCATATGATAATGAAGCATAAAATGTGTAGAAAAACAAACATATTTTGATTACTCATTTTCATTGTGCAAGAGAAAGATGCATCAGATCTAAATATTTTATGTAGTTTGCACAAACATTGTTCCACATACAGTTGAAGTCAAAATGATTAGCCCTCCTGTAAATTTGTTTTTCTTTCAAATATTTCCCAAGTGATGTTTGTTTGTCTTTTTTTAAACCATTTTAAGGTTAATATTAGCCCCCTTAAGTAATTTTTTTTTTTCCGATTGTCTACATAACATACCATTATACATTGACTTGCCTAATCAACCTAGTTAAGCCTATAAATTGCAATATAAGCTAAATACTAGTATCTTGTAAAACACATATCTAGTAAAATATTATATACTGTCATCATGGCAAAGATAAAAGAAATCAGTTATTAGAAACTAGCTATTAAAACTAGAAATGTGTTGAGAAACAAACGTTAAAAAAAATTGGGAAAAAGTATACAGAGGGCTAAAATAATTCAGGAGGGCTAATAATTCTGACTTAAACTGTAGTTTAAGAAGCCACTTCCTTTTTACAAAATCAAAACAAATACAAAAGCTTACACAAAAAAACGTTAATCTTAGAAGAAAACTAGCCCTTTTTATATTTAAAAGAATTAAACATTAAAAATAAAGCTCAATGGTGTTTTTGAATATTTATAATTCTGCAAGCTTTTGATTAATGTTATGTTGAGGAAACATGGTAAATTGATTTTACTGGTAACATTAAGCTATAAAATTAGATAGTTGAATATTTAAAAAGTGGTTCTACACAAATGTGTGTGTATCCTACATTATAGACACACAAATACCTGCTGTATACATAGCTGCATACTTATTTTTGCTAATTCAGATACCTAATTTTCATAGGTGAATTTCATGTATACATTTCCTGGACTATTCAAAACAATGTATAAATTAAAAGTTAGCTATTGTTTGGATTTAAGCGTTGGGTCGTTATTGCACGATTAACAATTTTCTGTCTAGTTTTACAATTGGCAATCAATTTTTATTTCCCTAACTGTTAGAGTACAGCTTTTTAATTCAAAAAAGTCTTTACTTGTGTTCTCTGACAATAAAATGTTACAAACTGCATTGAGTTGTTACCAAATACCATCAGAAACGCTCATCGCTACAATTAATATGAAATCAGAGACTACATCCAATGTAACAGTAGGTGTCTTATTTGACAGTTAATTTGTTTAGAGCTCAATGTGCAGTACTGTGACTCTATGAACGATAAGGAACGGTTACAGTTAGAATCCCCCATTGAGTTTGGTTTGGCACAGCTTGATTACAAACAATTTTTGGCCCAGAATTGTCCACACAGTTGGCTAACCAGGCTAAACCATGCTGATGATGTCGCCACTAAGGATTGGTCACTTGTCTGTTGCCTGGCAACCAGTTTCTCTCTGTAGCTGGGCAAACGCGCTAGCTGAATGAATGAAGTAGCAGAAATATCTGATCATCTTCTATTACACGGTACACCGTCTGCAGTGTCTTCCATTTAACAGGCAGCGACTGATGTATTAGTATGACATTCCAAAGAGTTCTGTTATGAGGGGAAAAGGAGATGATATCACGATTAAGCAATGTGAAGGGTTTTTTTTTTTTTTGTTTGTTTGTTTTTAGCTGACTGTGAAAAAGCAGCTATGTACATGGCTTCTACAGAGAACAGATATTGCTCGATTGTACAGTCTCAAAGGTTTTTTTGTAAGCAATAAGTCAAATAACACATTTATCATATTTAAAAAAAGACCTAATTAGCAATATATAACTAAACGCTGTGCAATA
Source organism: Danio choprae (assembly GCA_903798125.1). Lineage (NCBI taxonomy): Eukaryota > Metazoa > Chordata > Actinopteri > Cypriniformes > Danionidae > Danio > Danio choprae. Next base: position 8,838,993 of record CAIGQW010055671.1, on the reverse strand, counting down.
GCAGCAACAAATTAGTTGGCTGAAACCCAAGTGATCATGGCAAAACCTGTGTGCAATGCTGCCCTTACTAAATTGCAGAAACCATAAAGACCCAAAATTCAGAAAATAATTTTATTAGTAATGACAATCAGATTAAACATTCCTTCCACCAAGCGTTTTGTGTACGATTGCCAGGTAATGTGGCAACTGTTGTGTGATTACAGTTACGCATTTATATGCATAATACAGCTCTAAACATGACTCAAATATTCATATGCATCTAGATTATGCAATGACTAACACATTCTATAAAACGTTCTAGACTAGTCCAAACTTTGTTTACACGTTTACTAAGAAATAAACAGTTTCAAAATTTAGTTGAGTTTTTTTTTTGGTGGCAAATGCTTGTGTGGAGTAACCTAATATTTTGATGGGAAAAAATTAAAAAAGGACAGAGCATATAACCTATTACTGTACAAAAAAAAACATGTAAAAAGAATCTATTTTACAACAAACCTGTTACCTCATGATTTATTCCAAAGCAGAGATGATTTTGCTGTTGTAGCGTAGCAGGAGTACGTGCTCAAACTGTTCATCTGAGAGAGGATTTCCTTTTGGGTTGACGTTATTGCCCCCACTGCTGAAAAGTTGTTGTACAGGGGCACTTGATGGCAAAGTTGTATTAAACTTGATGAACACTTTTTTCACCCCGGGAAATTCATTTAGGCATTTCAGATCTTTGTTTGTGCCTTGAAGATACAACCACACCTCTTCCGCTGCTTCTCTCTTTCCACATTTGTAGCCAGGACTTCCAGGTCCATACGAGAAGAATTCATCCTCGTGAACGGCGCCTCCATTAGTCTCTGGTTCGTCAGTCCCTTGGTCTACCTGTAGAACTTCAGTAATTAACTGCGCCCGAAGCACTTCTCTCTCGTCTTCTGGTAACCACCACAATCTAAACTGTGGCGTGGTGACTGTGGCCAGCCTGGCATCAGAACTCTCGAACACCTGCTTGAAGCGAGTGTCAATTGCCTTTACGGTTTCTTCAATGGCCTTGGAGAAGAGGCGAGTGTTTGCTGCCTTCTCCTCAAGCTTCCTTTTAAGGGTCAACAAAGTTGGTATCACGATGCCGAGAAAACACTTTTCTTCACCCTGCAGAAGGTCTAGAGCAAAAGCCACTGGTTTGAAGACATCTGTATATTCGGTGAGGTACGATGTTTCATCAGGTGTAAAATGGGGCACTCCCAAAAGTTCGGTCAATTCATTGAGTTGTGAATCATTAAGTGTCATCAGCTTGTTTATGGCGTAGTATTCCGAGCTCCACTGATTCAAGCAGGGAAGTGTGAATTTCATGTTTGCAATGGATTCCATTGCAACTGTGGTTTCCATGGAGGACTGGGCCTTGTGCCATATCTTTGCACACTTTCCAGCCGCACTACTGCGCACTTTGCCAGCTGGTCCCTTTGAGACGGCATCTGCTAGATCCTTCGATGCAATCATGGTCAATGTTTGACCTGCACATCGTTGGTGTGGTGGTAAGAAATAACTCAGAAAGAAGTCTCCACCTATATCTCCGTCACAAAGAATACTGCCCAAATCCTCAAACTGACTTTGCTCCACTTCTTGCTCGTCGTCAGAACAAAACTCTTTAAAGGCTTTTACGAAATTGTTACCATTGTCAGTGACGGTTGCCTGAACTTTGCTCTCGATGTTAAATGAAGAATGAGTTTCTTGAATTTTAGCAATAATGGTTTCACAAGTGTAGCTGCCAGGGATCCTTGTGCAGGCAAGAGCAGCAGACCTCCTTTCCAGATTGTCCTCAAGCCAGTGACAAGTCATTCCAAAATAACTTCTGTCCTGCACTGACCATATATCAGCGGTTGTGCATAATGTCTGCACTTTGATGAGTTTTGCTTTTAGCTCCGCTTTCATTTTATCAAAAGCCATTTCAAGCCTAGTGACAAATGCATTCGGACTCATAACTCGTTTGCCTCTGCTTAGGGCTTCGATCAACTTCCTAAAGCCAGGTTGCTCAAGAATTGAGATGGGTTGCACATCCTCCACGATAAAATTAAAAACCAAGGCGTTTAGCCTGGATTGTGATGTTTGATAATAAATGGTGGAATCATTCTTATCATCTTTTGCTTCCGATGATTCTTCTGTTTGATTTTCCAAAATGTGTGGTGCATACGAGCTTGATCCATCAATGCCTGCTGCTTCCCTTAATCTTTTCCTACACGGCACTGAATGTTTTCTCTGGGGGACAAAGACAATGAATCAAAACTTTTATTTACTTTGCTTAAATGTGATGAAATCAAAGCACATTAAACAGATGTTGAATAATTTAGGCATGCGTTACACAACAACAGCAGTTCTCAACCTTGTTCCTAGAGAACTTTCTTCAAACAGTGTATACTCTTAGTGTCCTCCAAACCCCCACCACCCTCACATACCCATTTTAGCGATGTGTCCAAACTCTCACAGCAGATCATTTATAAATTTAAATTAAGTCATGCAAGTGAGGCATTTATACGATTTCAGACACACCATGTTTTGGAGTCTCTACTAATGAGCTGCTGTTGCGGGGGATACGATTTAGACCTGCACAATATGAGAAAATGGTTGTTTAACATTGCATTACTAATACTTTTTGCGTTATTACATTTCCCTAGAGACATGTGATTGTTATTAGCTATTTTTAAAAAACATGATCTTATAATCTAATTCAAGCTAAAAATAAAAAAATAAAAACTGTAAATGTACAAACGTGTATGCCCGTAGCCAGCCTGGGGAAAGGGGTTGTTCTTTATTCTCAAAAAGTGGACCTTTTTGCAGTTATTTTCTATTTAATTATGAGATTTAAATACTGAATTTAGGTGACATTTTAAGCACTATTTTTAGCTGAATTAGCTTGTCATCAAACACTATGTACCAAATATATTTCCTAAATATTTAGAATAAAGAAATATGATAAATGTTTATTTTTAAAATACAAATTACACCATATATCATTACAAAAAAAATGTAATTTATTAGGCAAATTACAAACTGGCCAGCACATTCAACTTTCCTCAGTCAGAATTTGGTCATTTGAATAATAAAAAATTAAAACAATAATAATAATAATTTAGAGCTTCACAATTTTTCTAGCCAATCTTGTTTCTTTCAAGAATAAGGTCCATGAATTGTAGAATAAAAGTTATTTGTCAAATGTTTTCTCTATTCAAAAACAATACAGTCGCTTTAACCATTTATGATGGCATAGCAGTCACAATAGGACAAATTAGCTCATGTATGTGACAAATTCTGGACCTTTGTCAATGAGGGGGGGAATCTTCTGACCCACCCAAACCCCCCTGGCTACGGCCCTGACTTGTCTCTACTCCCACCATTAATATTTATTTTCAACTCTCTTTTCTAAGGCACTAGGTTCACCTTTGCATATTAGCACCTGCTGGGAAGGCGGGTATGAAGATAGCATAACCTCGTCTAATCGGTCCAATTTAGATAAACAACTTGTGCATGTAACAAATGCTTGGCACATACAACTAAATGTAATGCATTGCACCTCTCTGCGATATGGATATTTCACATACTTTTATCACAAAAACATTTATATATTGAGCAGCCCTAATATGAGACCCCCCCCCCCCCCTTTTTATTTTCTCCATACAATGAAAACCCAAACTTGTTTTGTACCCCAGTGACTTTCATTCTTTTTTCTTTTTTGTAAGTAGCATATTTGAGTTTGGAACAATATGAGCATGAGGAAATGATTGCAGTTTTTTTTTTTTTTTTTTTTTTTTAAATACAATCACTTGTAGAAAGTAGGGCAGAAGCTTTCAAGCAAGCTGTACTAGAAGCGTAACGGTATGAGATCTTTATGGTACACTGAAATCGGTATAATCAAACATGTTTTATTTCACACAGTATTTTCAATTTTGTTGGTACTAATGACCAGTTGGGCTATAGATTTATTAAGAGCTTACAGAAAACACAAACAAAGTCCATCTTTCTATACCTAATTAAGTTATTACATATCCTGCGGAAGTGTATTTAGTTTGCGTATGTGTTTTATGAAAGGCGATCTACAATTTATTAGCTGGCGATTCATAACATGTTCACTTACATTGAGCTTTGCAAATTCCATGGGATGGTGGTCACGAAGATGGTGCTGCATGTTTGAAGTGTTGCCCGAACGTGCCGACACTTTTTTCCGACACATTCTACAAACTGGACGACCATCAGCAATGATGGTGCCTCCTGGGTCTTTATAATACCCAAAATACTCCCAGACTGCGGATTTCAGCCGCTTGGGTGGGAGAAAAAGAGGCTCAGGCTCCGACATTTCGATGTGCTGGTGTTTGCGCATCTGGTGAGGTGAGTGACACTTAAATAAAAGAGGAGAAAGGCGCAATTTAGACATTTATGATTCTCTGTTAATTAAACGTATAGTAATTGTTTTTAATCAACTCTAACTTGTTAGAATGTTACAATAACCTGTTGTAAAGTCAAAACCGCCTGTATTTAAAACAGTGTACCGTAAAACCATCATACCATTACATTGCTTGGAACAAAAACATACTATTACAAACCTGCATGTTGCCCCAATCCTTTTATAATGCTTTATTTAGTGTGTAATACATTTCTAGTGGTGTTTGAAATCATGGTGAAGATTGTCAAGTGCACACATTCAATTCCATAATGCTCAACAACAAGAGAATACCCATGCATTACTAAGGTATTTTAATTATTTTTAAAATAATTATACTTTAATAAAATGATGGGGGTGAATAAAATTAACTAGATTTTAACTAATCTATTATTGGTTTAAAAAATGAAATAACTGTAAAGCAAGGTTTTCTGACCAAAACTGCACTAATTATATTTTCATCAAATAAATTCCTTGTTTACATTTTTTTTTTTTATCGGAATTCACTCTTATATTAGAGACTGCATGACATCCAGGTCATAAGGGGTACTTTCCAACACCACATTTTCGTACAAAAAGGTTGAGACACTTTCCTAAACCAACCCTATAAACATGATTGACCAATCCTGCCTTCTCAACTGCTATGGCAAGCATTTTTAACATTTAAACTATAAACCATACTAGAATCTATTTTCATGCTACTAGTACCTTTTTGATACAATTTTTTTTAAATATTAGTACTTAGTTATTGGCTACATTTATTACATACTAGTACTTATTAGTACATACTATAGTCACTTGTACAATTTCTTATATATACACTAGTATTTATTCATTAGACCTTGCTACTCATTTATTAAATGATAGCACTTATGTCATTACTGACTAATTATATTGTATATTCTATTTCCATTGAGACAGCCACTATTACATTTTGACTAGTATGAATTCAGTTTATGACTAGTACATCATTTATATTATTTACTAGTATTCTTTAGGGGCTAGTGCATTTTTGATACTGGTAATAACTATCATTTGATACTAGTCGTTTTATTGGGTTGTAGAACTTATAACATTCTTACCTATTAATTAGACACTAGTGCTTGGTCTTATTTACTACATAACAATAAACAGGAACTAGTACACATTTGTTATATGCTAGTACTTGATTAGTTACTATTACCTATTCAACAGATACTAACACTTATGTAAAAGATTAATATTACAAGTAAAAAGAAACTGGTACGTTTCGTAGATTAAAATGACAACGGCTTGCCATAAAACTGCTGCCGTCCGCCATTTTCTTGGACGAGCTTTTGCCCTTTTTAACGCAAATCTATGGAGGACGTGCACGCTTCGATAGTTTTACAGTATAGTTCGCAAACATCGAGCAAGATGTCGTTGAATTACTCATAATGGCTACACAAGATGCATGCATCTCCCTCAAAGCACAATAACAAACAGAAAGGCGAACACGCGGTACTATAACTCATTCTCCAAATGAACACGTATTAAAGTCAATAATTCAAACCAGTACATGCTACTGAGGTGTTGTTTGCATCACTGTAGTGTCGACAAGAACTAAAGAGTTGCAAAACAATAGTAAATGCATTGCTTAAACGTTAGAAAGAATTCTGCACAGCTTCTCTAACGTAAAAGATTTAAAATAACATCCAAAAATATAACGAAGAGCTTTATATGTTGTTATTACTAGCCGAAAACTAGACTTAAGTTACAATCTAACTTTATACCTGTACAGAAGAAATTAAGTTTGATCTGAACTCAAAACCACTCCCACTTTTGTTGATTATTTGCCCACGTTTCGCTCCAAACTTACCCCGAAAAACAGTTCAACTAAAAACCAGCGCCTACTTGCGTTTATAAGTCACTAATTTATATTATACATTACATGTTTTCTTTTGCTCACATTTAGGACTGCCAATAGTATGTAGCTGGGACCCACCGGGGAATCCAAAAACAGTCTACTTTTGCACAGTAATGTTAGCCCCTCAAACTCAAAATATACAGTAAAAACTGCAATCGTTGGATGTGAGATCAAGAAAACGTGCAAAAGTACCTCTAAATGCTTCTTCAGGTTAGATGTAGAGTCCCTTGCGGTGGACAAGATGTTGATCTTCGGGAGGCAGAGGTTGCACTGAACAGTAATGTTTCTTCCTCTTGTATCCCTGTACGTGAAGTAGTGTTTGTGCATCCAGTGGTCAAAAGCTGTACGAGATCTCTCCATCTTCACACGAGGCTACGGTCTGGACAGCGCTTTAAAAACGTAGGAACAAACACAGTAAATTGCGTTCGCTTAGTGTTATTTAACCGTGTAATAAATAAATAAATAGATTATACCCTATTCCAGATGCAGACTCTAGATTTTTGTAATCTAATTACGTAATCCAAATATCGAGTAGTCCGTTACTACCAAACAACAGAGGCGCATTTCCTGTGAAACGTTTTTCTTCTCTTTCCCCTTTGCTGATTTTTATTGGAAGACAAACTAAAGTAGCTCATTACCGCCATCGTTTGGTAGAAAAAAAGCTGATACAATATCTTGGGAGTTTTCATTAAGTGTCTCCCCACATAAGTATTACTATAGTAATTGAATGTACTTGTGAAATGAATGGTTTAGCCCTATGTATTTGTGATGTGCTAATTCTATGGTGAGAATTGCTGTAGTAAAAGGTGACAAAAACTATAGTAACAACAACAAGCACAGTGTATTATGCTGCAGTGAACCACAAAGTAGTAAAAACTAAAGTTTACTACTACAGCATTTATTACAGTTTAACAGTACACTATGCATTTAATACAACAGTATGCTTCACCTTTTAAGACACTCAATGACACCTTACAGTAGCCTATATAGCTAAACAAAGTGCAAACAAAAAAGGAAACAGCATGTTAAATTCCATAATTTAGGCACAGCACAACTAAAATCCCTACCACCAAATTAAGTCATCTTGAAGTTTGGAACAGACAGTAATTCAGCGGAAGATTATCTCAGAGAGCACAAAGGAGCGTACAAACGGAGAAGATCAGAAGGAAGATCAGATACTACTTTATGAAGAGCTTTGTATGATAAATGTAGGATTTCAGTGTTCACGATAGTAAACAGGATGCAATGCCGCTTAAGAAGAATTGGAGTTATGATCAAATCATTCTGAGATGTAACCAAAGGATGAACAAACACTTCAGTATTATGTTAAGAAAGTGAAGAGCGAAGTCTTGCATTGTTGCGCAAATGAAAAAAGGTAGAACGAGTAATATTATTACTATGAGAAACGAATGCATCCCATCCAGTATAACCCCAAGACTTTTCAATTGTGTAGGGAAATTGACTGGGGATTTATAAATGGACAGTAAAAACTGGGCTTTGGATAAGACAGACCTAAAGCTGACAAGGAGGGCTTCTGTTTTATTGGCAGTTAACTTATAATAATAATTATTAGTCATCCATACCCTAAACATTTACTAAGGTCAGAAGGGGGATTATGCCATTTGCATCAAAATGGAAACTAATGCCATAAGAACAAAAATGGTTAAAATATGATAAATAAATGCTGACCAACACTGGCCCCTGAGGAACGACTTGCTTAGAGATCTGGTCATGTATTCTTAATTTGCTTAAACTTTTCTTAAAAATATGAGAACTATGAAGCATATTATCTGAATTAGCTGTTAGGGAACCGACAGTTTTAACCCAAAAATGACCAGTCTGTCAGATGAAGAGTCAGGGATTCAAATAAATAAAGTTTACTGAAGACAGTTTGCAGTTTCATCAGCAGAAGCAAGCTTCAACACTCGCAAAGAGTTCGTAGGCCGCTCTGCGTACAATCTTAAAGCAACAACAATTATACTGTAATATGTCACTTACTGTGCCATACATATTGGTGTTTTAACCTGATTGATTAAAATCCAGATAGACGATTCGCAAAGAGGTGCGCAGGGGTGGGGTCATATATTCTTCCAAGACAGGAGTCATGGATCAGACAGCCACTAGGCTATTCAGAGCTGACCCCGGACCTGTAAAAATGATCCAGAAACAAATAGAACAAGCACACACAAAGTACAATCCGTTTCATACTCAAGGCTGTTTCTTGCACTCTCAGCCATTTTATCACAACTGGTTCAAAACTGATACAATCAACATCCTAACTTGCAGCTTGCTAAAAGACTACCATTTAAAATAATTTTTTCACACAGTAAAATTCACATCTGGTGACAGCGGTTCAATTAGCATCAAACATCCGCTTCCACATGAAAGGTCTCTGTGCACAATTGGCCTGAAGAAACAAATCATTTGCCATAAAGAAAAAAGCAATGACACACTATTTCAGTTTTACTCTGACACAAAGGAATGACACCAAGGTCATCATATAATCTAGGCCTTTAAACGTACAACTTTATTAATGATCAAAAAGACAGAAGAAATTATACACGTTACTCCATCCTTAAGCAGACATCCATCAGAAAAATCCACACCATCACAACAGCAAGGAGAAGATCATTTATAAACTCAAGAGCTGTTTCTAGTTACAAGAGCATTTAAGATGTGGTTTATTTAACTATAAAAATTACTATAAATTATTACAGTATTTTTTCCTGTGGGTAATTTAGCCTTTTACATCTGTCAGTCACATCAATTATTAAGGATGTCCAAAAAAAAAAAAAAAAAAAAAAAAATATATATATATATATATATATATATATATAAATAAAATATTGAGCGTTATTGTTTTTGAATAGCTTACTGTAATTCCGCTCACTTTGGAAAATATTGGGTTATCTTTCAGAAATTAGGCAGACTGAGATGTATATGGCCAACATATGCATTACATTAAGGACAGTGAGCTAAAATTTGGTGCAGTCTATTTATTTTTTTTTTAAATATCCTGGATCTGTTAATTGATTGAATTCATTTTAAAGAACATTAGATGACTTCCTGAGTTCAGGAAAGGAGGATGTGCTTTGGGGCCACAGAAGGGACAGAAATGAGCCTTAATGGCAGATGCATCATGGGACTGTACAATGAAACTCAACAAGTGTCACGGTCACACACAAAGGAGAGAAGGCAGGGATTACTTCATAAGCATTTATTGTGGAGCGTGCACAAACAGTGGGTAAACAGGCGAGCGGTGTCACTGGGTGAAGGCTCTCTCACACGCTTGTTCAAGCGGTAAGTTAAAGATCATAGCAATCATCAATGAATCAAAAGTCACTTCCCTTAATCGGTTGTTTGCATCCACATATACAGAAAGCAAGCCTCCAAGGGGCACAGGAGAGATCAGCGCACTAAGGAGAAGATCTAAGAGACGGAGACCATCCGACTGAGTGAGTGACTGAATGAGGTGAGTATATATAGGAAGTGGGTGATTGCAGGTGTGGGTGATTAGAACTCTGGTGATTGTTCTCGGGTGTGGATGGTGATTGTGAGTGCTGACTGGGACTGAGGGAATGTGCAGAGGGTGTGACAACAAGGAAGCAGCAGAACATAAATATAAAGATCAATTAATTGTATGTTATTAAAAAAGAATTTTAAAAAATGTTAAAAAAAATTTCTTTCAATACAGCAAAAGTTAATATTTTGTATGATAAAATCCACAAGCAGTTATTTTTTAGCAGAATGAATTTCTTATAATTTTTAGAACAACGTTTCTTTAACAAAATGTCTTTAAAAATTGTATTTACCTCACATTATACATTCTTAATATAATTTCTTTAAAAATAATTCATTTACAAGAAATAAATTCTTATAAATATTCATACTTAAAATAAATTGACATTTTAAAGAAAATGTCCTATAATTAATAAGAAACTTTAAATTCTACATGTTTTATAACTTAACATTTTTTATGAATGTTTGCTTATTTACAAACTGTTTTATTTGCGTTACGTTATACAGTACATTCTTACCATAATTACTTACTATAATTTGCAGGAAACTGTAAAAGATATAAATTATGATAAATATTCATACAAAATACTTAAAATAAATGGACAATTTAAAAGGAAATGTTCTATCATTAATAAGAAACTTTAAATTGTAAATATAAAATTCTATAAGTTCTATACTCTATAGCTTAAAAATGTACTTAAGAAACAATTAATGAGTACATTTTCATAAACAAAATTACCTATATTTATATTTTGAATTCATATTCATAATTAAGTATTAATTTTAAAAAAGAAAATGTATTACTATGTTTCCCAGAGATGGGTTGCAGCTGGAAGGGCATCCGCTGCGTAAAACATATGCTGGATAAGTTGGCGGTTCATTCCCCTGTGGCGCCCCCAGATTAATAAAGGGACTAAGCCGAAATGAAAATGAATGAATGAATGAATGAATGAATGAATGAATGAATGTATTACTAAAATACACACAAATGTGTGTGTGTATATATGCACCCATTCATGCACGCATATGGCCTATAAAAATCCCAGATAGTCCTATGAAATGCTGTGTATATGTGAGTTTGTCAAGTCGTCCTTATTAAGTACAAGTATATCTTCTATTAACAATGTACATTCCAGGAACTTTGCAAATAGTTAGACTTGTTATTTCCTATTACACAACTCCTCCAATAACTGTAGTCTGTCACAATACACTTCCTTAAACACCGGAATGTTCTACTTCACTGACCCACAACATTCACAAAGCCTCATAAAAAATGTTCATATATTAAGGCTCAATGATATTACCATACACAACATCAAATACATTAATAATGTCTTATTAATGTATTAAAAATCTAAAAAATCTATTTATCAATGTAGTATAAACCTACAAGATTTATACTACAAGTCAAAAGTTTGGGATGAGTATGATTTATAAATGTTATTAAAAGAAGCATTGTCTGCTTACCAATGCAGCATTTATTTGATCCCAAATATGCAAACAATTTTGAAATATTATTATAACATAAAATAATTGTTCTTGTTTTGCATGTAGTTCAAAATGTAATTTATTAAAGTGATTTAAAGCTGATTTTTAGCACAAATACTTTAGTCTTGAGTGCCACGATCTGTCAGAAAGTCATCATAAAATGACACGCTTTTATTATGATTATTTTTATGATGATGGTTATTATTATTATTCATTCATTTTCAGGGCTTAGTCCCTTTATTAATCAGGGGTCACCACAGCGGAATGAACTGCCAACTTATCCAGCATATGTTTTACGCAGCGGATGCCGTTCCAGCTGCAACCCATCACTGGGAAACACCCACACACATTCTCATTCACACATACACTACAGACAATTTAGCCTACCCAATTCATCTATAGCGCATGTCTTTGGACTTGTGGGGGAAACCGGAGCATCCGGAGGAAACCCACGCCGACACGGGGAGAACATGCAAACTCCACACAGAAATGCCAACTGACCCAGCTGAGGCTCGAACAACCAACGACCAGAGAACCAGCGACCTTCTTGCTGTGAGGTGACAGCGCGCCGCCATTATTATTATCAGTGTTGAAAAATATTGGGCTGCATGTGTTTCCATATATGTGATTAGAACCATTCAAAAGTTTTTTATTTTTTTATTTTTCCTTTATTGTCAGTGATGTAAAAAAAATATGTTATTTACTTTCTTTTTAGATTAAATGTATTACTTTCTTTCACCAAAGAATCATATAAAGTAAAATGTTTACACAAAATTATAAAGCATGGAAAAAATTATTTATATAATATAAGAATCATAATTATAAGAATCATCATTACCAATAATAATTCCACAGCAAATCAGCATATTATAACGATTTCTGAAGGATCATGTGACACTAAATACTAAAGTAATGATGCTCAATGAATAAATTACATTTTAATTTAATTACTTTTGTACAAAAAGTATGTATTTGTGATTTGTGATTCACCATAAGTACAAAAAAATCTGTTTTTGCACAGTAGCCCCACAAACTAAGAAATATAGTAAAATTTGCTTCATTTTTGTCTAACTTGATGCATATTTGGAGATCTGAAAACATTTGTGTTGAACATGAGTTCAATCCTTTTGAATATTATTTTATCAATTACTTTATCAAAAAATCAACTTGGTGTTGTTTTTTTCTTTTTCTTTCCTTTAATTTTATACTTTACTGTAGAATTCTGCTTCAGAGATAAAATGTGCTATTCAGTGATGTGCTAAATTTAAATATAAGAATTAAAACATCTAAATGGTGACTTTTTTCCTCCAAATGTATTTACGTTTTACATGTAGACTACTATATTGTGTAGGAAGTAACAATCGCACGTTTTGTTTATGCAATAATGTAAGTTGCAGTATGATTGCATCATTCGTCACTACATCCAGGAATAGCATGATGCAATTCATATCATAATGCAATCATTCATTCATTCATTTCATTTCGGCTTAGTCCCTTTATTAATCTGGGGTCGCCACAGCGGAATGAACCGCCAACTTATCCAGCATATGTTTTACGCAGCGGATGC
>CAIGQW010055671.1:8801332-8815973 GCA_903798125.1 Danio choprae | reverse complement strand
AAAAAAAAAAGCCTGCTAAGCTAACTTAGACTTGTCATAGCATGTGTATATTGCCGCTCTCTGGTGATTTTAAGTGTTTTTTTTTTTTCTTTCGATAAAAGTGTCTGCAAAATGACTAAATGTAAAGTATTGGGGGGGGTTTTTCACTTGCAAAAGAGCATAATATGGAAATTAGCATTGACCGAGTTTACTCAAAAATAGAAATTCTTGTATCTTAAGAAGATATCTGAATGAAACCGGTTCGATTTCTGACCCCTATTAAAATTGGTCATGATATGTTTTTTGTTTGTTTTTGTGTTATTATTTTCCCTTAGATGTAATTTATAATATTACTAAAGTAAAAAGGTAAAACATTGATGGATTTATGATTTGATTTAAACATTGATGGACCTTTTTGATTGTTTAACATCAGTGCTTATGCATTAACCTTCTGTGTACCACCAGATGTATGTTTCATCACCTCAGATTTAAACCTGACACATTCGCTGGATGTCAACTGAAAAATTGTGGGCGTGCCAATGATGCAATAATTGAAAAATTGACATAGTTGTCGCACTGGAGCCGGTCATATGCAAACTGCTGATGCTGGATGACATCACCTTGCCCCATAGGATCCAGAACGAGCAGTTTTTGAAACTAGATTTTTTTTATAAATGCTTCGTTTATAATGAAGATGATGACTTATGAAATGTCCTGGAAGTTTTAACGGTACAAAGACCTCTTATTTGCCAAAACATCAAGGCACATTCGGTTTCTCATGTCATGACCCCTTAAAAATGGTTTACCCAAAAGCATTAAATTGTTCCGAAAAGAAAGGTGTGTTTTTGTGGCTCCTGAGGTTTAATCCATGTTTTATGAGGAAATGTGCATACTTTGTTTCTAAAAATATATATTTTTGATTAAATATCTTTACTTCCACATAAATATCTGTAGCGCATTCATAAGAGAACCAAGCGAGAACCTTACTGACATTTAAATCACATTTTGACTTCCCCAAAAAGGTTTTATTTACTGTTCTGAAGCATAATAAATCAAATCTTGTGGGCTTCCTCTTTTATAGCTGAGATAATGAAATTTGAGATTTGTTTTGCTTGGCAGTAGATCTCAGATTTCTTGCAAAAATGTTGTAATTGAGCTTGGTCACTTTATCAGGCTTTACCATAATATAAATAGTTTATTCTATTTGTCCCACCAGGTGCTTTTGCGGCATTTGTCGTAGGCTATGTGAAGGTGTCCTGGGCAGTGTGGGGAGAACTAGCTCTCTGTATTTTCACTGTGGTAATTGCAGTGTGCGTGTACCTCATGTACGCCGTCAGGAATATCTGGGTTTGCTACACATCCTACATAATCTTCAGGGCTGTCTACATGCTTCTCATCACCATAGCAACGTGAGTAAATCTGTCCGTTTCTACACATTTCCTCTAGTGTTTGTATCAGATTATGTTCAAATACTAAATATAATAGGGTTTTTTTAATGCTTTTCTAAGTAAATGCCTTTTTTTAATACAATCTGCTTAACCCTAATAATGAAATGAGGTCATCTGAACTTATTAGGTTATGAAATCAAGTTGTGAAATCTACTCTATTGCCAAAGTAACTTTTTCAACTTTATTTACTAGAAGAATGCAATATTAAATTATTTTTAAAACTATTAAATAAACCAAGTCTACATAATTAAAAATGTAATTTTAAATGTTTAAATTAAATATTCTCCTGAGTTAAAATGCCGTTTCTGTCTGTCCGTTCATCTATCCAAATGTTGTCGTTCGTTTGAATAACCAATAGAATGTTGCCTTCATACAACCTTTTTGTATTTGAGTCAAGAGTCTAGTTATTAAAAGTAGAAATCATTAAGGAATAGATTGAAATAAGAAATGCGTCTGCTTATGTCTTAACAAATTGTCTCATTTCAAAGTATTTTCAAGCCATCTTGTATTCCCATTGGAAGTATTGAGGCCTTCTGTACCTCTTTTCTCTGTTGCACAATTGCTGTGTCATTGTTTTCTTTTCATCTATATTTTTTTAATAGACAAAACTCTGACCAACTTCTGTCCCATTTAAAAACAAGTGAAGATTACACTTTGCCATCCACTGGTTCAGTGCAGTTTTCGCCTTCCTTTGTATTCTGCTGTAGATCAGGGGTGAACAGGGAAAACAGGGGTGGCGGAAAATATTCATATATCATAGAATCCCAATTTTTTTCTGTGGCAATATTGTATCAATAAACTTCAAATTTCTAATTTGCTGCTTATTAATAGTTAAGGTAGTAGGTAGGTTTAGGTATCAGGAATGTAAAATAAGATCAAGTAAAATATATTATTTATAAGTACTAATAAACAGTTCATATCTTAATAATGGGCAGGTAATAAGCTACTAGTTAATAGGCAGTATTTGTTTTTAAATTAAAGGGTTTCCCAATAAATTTGAAGTGAGATCATCAAACTGTTAAATGTTTCTGTTTATTTAAAACGGATGTGGGCAGTGCGGTAGTGCAGTGGGTAGCGCTGTCACCTCACAGCAAGAAGGTTGCTGATTCGAGCCTCGGCTGGGTCAGTTGGCATTTCTGTGTGGAGTTTGCAAGTTCTCCCCGTGTTCGCAAGGGTTTCCTCTGGGTGCTCTGGTTTCCCCCACAGTCCAAAGACATGCGCTATAGGTGAATTGGGTAGGCTAAATTGTCTGTAGTTTATGTGTGTGAATGAGAGTCTATGAGTGTTTTCCAGTGATAAGTTGCAGCTGGAAGCACATCTGCTGCGTAAAAAATATGCTGGATAAGTTGGCGGTTCATTCTGCTGTGGCGATTCCTAATTAATAAAGGGATTGAGCCGAAAAAAAATAATGAATGAATGAACGAATAAAACGGATGTTGCCAGAACCCTCTTTTGGGAATATAATATGAATTTGGAAAAAATTTATAAATTGCAGTATTTAACAGAATATTGCAATAGATTTAAAATCACACTACTATTGTATTGTGATATGTATTGTGATAATTGTGTCATGGAGACCATTCCCAACCCTAATGAAATATGTTGATAACCAAGGAGTTGATGGTGTCCATTGACTTCCACAGTAGAAAAAAATACAAAAAGTCATTGTTTAAGACCGTCAGAGGTTTGGATATCATATCATCAAAAAACATTCATTTAATATTTTGTGTTGGAACAAGATTTAATAATGACATGATTGTTTAATTCCCATCAAAGTCCAAATAAATATACTTGTTCTGCAACAGGAACCTTCTAATCCTGACTGCAGTCTCAATTAGCTGTTGCCGAGTTCTCCATAATATCGCATTGTGTTCTTTTATATTCCAGGTTTCAGATTGCTGCTAACCTAAGCATGAAACGATATGCTTTGGTTTTCGGGGTAAACACTTTCATCGCACTCTTGCTGCAGATGCTTCTCACAGTGATTGTAGTAGATTCTGCTGGTCTAGGCCTAGACATTTCCATACAGGTAAAGTACAACTTGGAGTGTTTTCAATTCTTGTGGACCACTAATGAAGCCTGCTAATGTTGTGTTTGCTCATTTCTTTAGTTTTTGATCTATGCCAGCTACTTTGCGGCAGTAGCGGTGATATTCTTCATTGCTGGGCTGTATAAACTGTTCAGAAGCAGGACGTCTGGAGGACAGAATGAATTGTCTTCAGCAGAGGCTTGAAATGACTTGCATCAGCATCTGTTAAGCACAAGGTCATGTAGATATACTGTTCAACTAAATGAGTAGGTCAAAATAATAACTACATGTTGAGAAAAGCCAGCTTTGCCAAATTCGTTTGGTCGATCCAACTTTTGAAGGTTTTAGAAGCACTGATGAATATGATTGTGACTGAATACTGCAGTGGCTGCTGTGGTTCACTGATCGTGTGGAACAAAATGCATTTATGTAAATGACACCATTATGATGCCTTACTGTATGGCTGTTACTTGAAACTAAGAAACTATAGGTAAAAGAAGAAGTTTTTGGTTTATGGGGGTCATGAAATGCTATTTCGGGAGTTTTATGTTTCACAAGGTTGGTTTGCAATGTTTTTGTTGTTGTAAAAATGGTTTAGTATTTTCACCACCTTTTAATTTATATGGTTCAATCTGCATTCAAAGCAGTTTTGAGATACTGTACTCTTAAGTGTTTGCATTTCACATAGCAAAAATGATTTGAGGAACATGTCTCTTTCATATGTGAAAAAGACAGACTCCAAATATATTCTACAGTATCAAAATTCTCTCAAATTTCTAAAGCTGGATTTTTGGAGCAGGTCGAATGTAAATGGAAGCTTCTAATCCAAAATCAAATGCAACAATTAAATTGAATGCTGATTAATTAATATTTAATTGGGGGGAAATAAATCTTGTTCAAGTTAAATGGCAGTGCTAAATATTTTTTCCAATATATGGTGGATAATTAAACTTTCATTAAGACTGCCATACTGTAATTTCTCTCTAGAGATTAATATGGGTGAAATAGCAAAGCATCTATTGTTGTAATTAAGATCCAGCATCAATAAAACGTAAGTGAATGTAAATGCTGCAATCTGCAAGAAAACAGACAATTCCTCAGCATGCTTTGTTTTACATGTAAAATATTTCAGTTATTACAGCTGTGCAACAACAGTTTGTAAAATAGATTGTTTCCCTTCTTTTGTAAAATGGAGGGAATGGGTTTTTCTAAAGGATGGGAGGTTTATGAGTTCTGCATTTAAATATCTACATTTAATACGCTGCATCTTTTAGTTCATATGCCAAATTGCATTCTGTCAATTTTGTTAACAGCTCACATTTGTGGGCATTTATATTGCATCTTGGCCACTGAGATTATCCTGATTGGTCCCCTGTAATCAAAGTGCTGATTGGCTCACAAATAGAATGGAGACACAGACACAAATAGAATTTGACATTGTAGGTAAGACTCAGATATCACATTTAAAAATGTGTAAATAAAAAGCCTCAATTTACACCACTTAAAAAAAGAAACATCGCATCATATCAATAAGTGGTCATGGAGTAAGTGAAATAAGTCAGTTTGACAAAAATGTGAGATAGAACCATATAATTCAAAGGTGGCGATTTATTTAAAAAATTCATAATTTTTTTTTTAATCCTCATTTTCATACTCTATATCAAGCAGTGTTTGCTTTGCAGTAACAAAAGTAAGAGCCACAGCTGTGATTGGACAGCTTTTATTGAACTTAAAAAAATGCCCTCCATGTGTTTTAATAGTTAAGATATCAATGACAAAGCCGTGTTAATTAGTAGTCAATAATTCTGGGTCAAAAAAAAATTTGTGACTTCTTGAATCTCCCAATTTCAAGTCCAAGCATTTCCAAAGGATAGTACACAAAATTACTCTACAATAATAATAAAAAACATAAACCATTTAAAAATGATACATGTATATTAAGAACATTTAGATTTTTCCATCTCATGACCCCTTTAATACGTTCATTAAAGCAATTTATTTTGCTAGTCTATTGTATGAAGGTGGATGATATAATTAACTTGTATATCATTAACAAGAATTAACCCAATACTAGTTGGCTGCTATAATAGTTGTTTTGTTTTCTTTATTATTTCTTACCTTTCCAACTGTTCACAAGCAGTGAACATTTGCCCACTGACAAACTGGCTTGTTGACTTTTGTTGTTCTTGTTGAATATAATATATATAACTTATTTATTTTTCCTTGGTATAACTAGATGAGGCTTTTGTCAGCTAGCAGTTTAGTGTTTAGCTATTTATCACATGAGTGTAATCACAGCCTTGCAGTCGCTGCTGTTCTAAATCTGCAAGTGTGATCAGTGTTTTTAAGAACCGAGTATGATTCAACGACTCAGTCAAACACATAATCACATGATCAATCACATTCAAACACCAGATGTTACAAAAAGCATAGTAATAAGCATGGATATCAGTATCGGACAATGTCCACATTACTGTAACTCCACGAAAATCAATAAACAGGCCGATAAACACAAATATTTATATGAATTATTCTGAGCCTGATTACATAAACAATACGCAAACATGTACAGTGTGCAACTGATTTTATTTTCAAACATTAAAACCTCAAACATCTAAAAAAAACATTTACAATTTGAAGTTAAGAGCTATATATTATGACATGAAAACCCTTCTGGCCATAATTTATCAGCAGATCATTTTGCTTACTAAGCTGCTAACTGTAACATCAAAAATAAGCAAATATCAGCCAATACAGGTATGGTCACCGATAGAGGAGGGTAGTAACGAATTACATTTACTTTAACATTTTCTTGGGTAAAACTGATGGGTAACTTAAAGAGGTGTACTTACTCTTACTACATTTTTAGAGAAAAAAAAAACGTTACTGTTACTTTGCTACATTTAGCAGCGCTCCTCCATTACTGTCAAATGGTAATAAATACGATTAATACGACTTTTTCGCAAATTTCACTAGGCGCCGCTTTGGAGAGATTGTGTTGTGAGAGGTTGCTATAGACTCATCACCCGTTTTCGTTTATAGCACAGGTGTAAAACTAAGTTCCTGGAGGGCCGCAGCTCTGCACAGTTTAGTTCCAACCCTAATTAAACACACCTGATCAAACTAATTAAGTCCTACGGGCTTGTTTGAAACCTACAGGTAAGTGTGTTGGAGCAGGGTTGGAACTAAACTGCAGGGCTGCGGCCCTCCAGGAACTTTTGTTTGACACCCCTGGTTAAGAGCATAAGAGTACAGTCGTGGCAAAGTTTTGAGAATGACACAAATATTAGTTTTCTGCTTTTAGATCTTTGTTTCAGTCGTTTCTGTGATGTACTGAAATATAATTACAAGCACTTCATACGTTTCAATGGCTTTTATCGACAATTACATGACATTTATGCAAAGAGTCAGTATTTGCAGTGTTGGCCCTTCTTTTTCAGGACCTCTGCAATTCGACTGGGCATGCTCTCAATTAACTTCTGGGCCAAATCCTGACTGATAACAACCCATTCTTTCATAATCACTTCTTGGAGTTTGTCAGAATTGGTGGGTTTTTGTTTGTCCACCTGTCCCTTGAGGATTGACCACAAGTTCTCAATGGGATTAAGTTCTGGGGAGTTTCCAGGCCATGGCACCAAAACTTCAACGTTTTGGTCCCTGAGCCACTTGGATATCACTTTTGCCTTATGGCACGGTGCTCCATCAGTCTGGAAAATGCATTGTTCTTCACCAAACTGTTGTTGGAAGAAGTTGCTGTCGGAGGGTGTTTTGGTACCATTCTTTATTCATGGCTGTGTTTTGGGGCAAAATTGTGAGTGAGCCCACTTTCTTGGATGAGAAGCAACCCCACACATGAACGGTCTCAGTGTGCTTTACTGTTGGCATGACACAGGACTGATGGTAGCACTCACCTTTTCTTCTCCGGACAAGCCTTTTTCCAGATGCCCCAAACAATTGGAAAGGGGCTTCATCTGAGAATATGACTTTGCCCCAGTCCTCAGCAGTCCATTCGCCATACTTTTTGCAGAAGATCAATCTGTCCCTGATGTTTTTTTTGGAGAGAAGTGGCTTCTTTGCTGCCCTTCTTGACACCAGGCCATCTTCCAAAAGTCTTCGCCTTACTATGCGTGCAGATACGCTCACACCTGCCTGCTGCCATTCCTGAGCAAGCTCTGCACTGGTGGCACTCCGATCCCGCAGCTGATTCCTCTTCAGGAGATCTTGGCGCTTGCTGGACTTTCTTGGACGCCCTGAAGCCTTCTTAACAAGAATTGAACCTCTTTCCTTGAAGTTCTTGAAGAACCTATAAATTGTTGATTTAGGTGCAATCTTAGTAGCCACAATATCCTTGCCTGTGAAGCCATTTTTATGCAACGCAATGACGGCTGCACACGTTTCTTTGCAGGTCACCATGGTTAACAATGGAAGAACAATCAAGCATCACCCTCCTTTTAACATGTCAAGTCTGCCATTCTAACCCAATCAGCCTGACATAATGATCTCCAGACTTATGCCCGTCAACATTCTCACCTGAGTTAACAAGACGATTACTGAAATTATCTCAGCAGGTCCTTTAATCACAGCAATGAAATGCAGTGGAAAGTTTTTTTCAGGATTAAGTTCATTTCCAGGCAAAGAAGGACTGTGCAATTCATCTGATCACTCTAAATAACATTCTGGAGTATATGCAAATTGCTATTATAAAAACTAAAGCAGCAACTTTTCCAATTTCCAATCTTTGTCATTCTCAACTTTTGGCCACGACTGTAGAAGAACACTTTTAAACTCCTCATAAAAGGTAGAACTGATTAACCCAGCACATATAATTCATTCACACCATTAACCATTAAACATATAACATTTAAACACATTATTTTTAAACACACACACATATTAAAAGTATTACTTACTTGAGTATTTCTTTCATCAAATACTTTTTTTTTTTTTACTCTTACCCAAGTAACTTTTAAGATTGGTACTTTTACTCAAGTAAAAATTTCCTCAAGTACTTGTACTTTTACTTGAGTATAGATTTTGGATACTCTACCCACCTCTGGTCAAAAAAAAAAAAAGAAAAGAAAAGTTGCCTATTTATTATCTGATAACCATAACCTAACTGTTATATCATTTCATAGTAGTTCATAATGTTGTGATATGAGTAAATTCCTAATAAGTAATGAGTAAAGTTTTTTTGCAGGTTGGGATGGGTTTAGTGACCTTCCTGTTCCCAGTCACCCAAACAAATTGTTAAAATAAACTAAGCCTTCAAGTTTAACTGTTCAAATGTACTGCAATAACATTTTAAAAACATGACATGAATTCAAGCAATACTAATAACATAAATAAATATTTTTCCAAATATAATAAAAATAAATGATAGTAATAATCCAATTGGGTTTGCGTTTTGCTGCTGATCACATCAGATTCAGAAACTGAGGGGAAAAAGAAAGTGAACTACATGCACTAAGAGCAAAAAATTTGACAAAGCGTTTCTCCTTTTCACTGTAGTAGTCAATGTTTGAAGTGCAGATCAAAAAAGTTAGTCCTAAGACACAGTTGAATTGTTTTTAGATCAACTTTAATGAAAGGTTTTACTCCACTTCAAAAGTTGACTATTATTACCTGCAAATAGCCTGTTTTGTTTAGTAGACATCTTTTCTAAATCAGGCTGTAGGCTTGATGCTTCCATTCCCAAGTAATGTTCACTGTTAGGATGCGATTTGCATTTTGTTTTCAGTGAATCAACAGCTTATTCTTCACGAACGGATCTATTGTGAGCTTTTATACCCCCTACCGCTTACTCTCATAGATTATTATGGTTCAACGTGACATTTTGTTGTCTGTGGAAGGCTAGAGAGCTTTCAGATTTCACCCTACATATCTTAAGTTGTGTTTAGAAGATGAACGCAGATCTTGAAACAACATGGGAGTGAGTGATTAAAGGGATAGTTCACCCAAAAATGAACATTTACTCACTATCTACTTGCCCTCAGATGGTTCCAAACCTGTATGTTGTTGTTTTTTTTCTTCTGTTGAACACAAAAGTAAATAGTAAATGAAAGTCAGCGGTTACCGGTTTTCAACTTTCTTCAAAATATCATCTTTTGTGTTTAACAAAAGAAAGGTTTGAAACTCTGTGAGCAAATGATGACAGAATTTTCATTTATGGGTGAACTGTCCCTTTAAAAAACATTTTGGTCATCCTCAAGACCTTCATTAGACAAGATTTAATAAATGATTCATTAAAAAGCTCTTCTTCCCTTACAGATAAAGAAAGGCAAGCGTGTCTGTGTGCTTATCGAACAGTGCTCTTTTAGTCCCGGAAGCATCAGATTACGCTCAACACGATGAAATGAATTATTTAGATTTGCTCAATACTTGTTACTGAACGATCAAGAATGAGGCTTAAAATAAAAGCACTTACATTATTATTATTGAGTATAAGGTCAGACCATCTGAAAGGTGTATATTTTTTCTACTCTATTTATTATTTGTTGTCTTAATTGTTTTCTCTATTCAAGGTTTAAAGACAAGCATTACATTTTTCGAAATATACAGAACTCAAGTTTCCTGTAATAATATGATCATTCTAAATGTATGCCCAGGCCTTTATTTAAAGGGATAGTTCGCCCAAAACCAACATTAATTCACTGTGGTTTTAAACCTTTATGATTTTTCGTTCTTCGGTTCAACACAAAAGTCTCATTGAAGTCGCCATCACCTAGCATTCTTCAGAATATCTTCTTTTGTGTTCAACAGAAGAAAGGAGCTCAAAATGGGTTTTGAACAAGCAAAAGGTGATTAAATGTTGAGCGAGATTTCATTTTTGGGTGAACTATCCCCAAATTTTAATGTGTATTTGTACAGCAATAACATGATTGTTTTTTTTTTGACTGTTGAAATGATTCATGAATGTGCCAAAATCATTAAAAATGTACTTCAGTCTCTGTTAATATTTCAGTTTTATTGGAACTAAAACAGGATGGCTTGAGCATTTTGTATGCAACAACAATATCTGTGTATTTATTTGTTTTTGACCGTTGTGTGCTCTGATGATGGAGAAGGTGCTCAGATGTAGTACTGCTCTCTTTTTTAACAAATATGTTTTCATAGCTTTATTTTTCTGTTGAAATAAAATAAAGGAAACTATATTACCACTGAAAGCTTGTATATTTTATTTAGGACAAAAAAGGATTGACTGGTTTGAGTCTCAATTTTTTTTGCTGCAATCTTGGGATAGTAGGATTAGAATTTGCTCTAATCACCACAAAAGCATGGATTCATCCTGTCTTTTATCAGTGGTTCAGGCTGATGGTGGTGTAATGGTCTAAAAATGCTCTGAGGGAGATTTTCTTGACATTCTCTGGGCTTCGTAACACTCAAAAAATGAATGCTGCTTGTTAAAACTACTTATTTAAAATGAGTTGAAAAATGAGTGAAGAGTTTTTTTTTAGGGGGGGGGATTTTATTGTTTTGTTCTATCCACTTAAATTTGTAAAAATTATTAAGTTAACTTAATTTTTGGGGACAACATGAAGGAATTATGTGGAACCAAGCATTTTCTACAGTGCAGCCTACCACAGTTTTGCTGCTGACCAGTTAACTATAGACAATGGTGAACACAATTAAAAGATCTGAAGATATTGAACTTTTTTCCCCATGATTTTAATGTTGTTTCAATTGCGATTATTCCAACAATATTAACGAAACGTGTAGATGGATGACGCATATCTGCGTGTCAGTGTCATTTTTGTTATCGTTTGTCCACCTTTTTTGGCAATTACAGCTGCACATCTATCATGAAATACAGTGTCAATATATTTCCAGAGAACTCTGAAGCTAAACACTTCCATTGTGTGACATTGACAGAGAAATACACTCAAAATTACATTTGCTGTTTGTTTAAACGACTTGTCTGCGAGTTTGAAATGACACCATTCTTGAGTTTTTGTTTTTTTAGGGACAACTTAATAGTTTTATGTTCAATCCACTTAAATTTGTAAAAACTAATAAGATAACTTAATTCTTCACGTTGTCCCAACACAACTCGATTTCGTGGAACCCAACATTTTTTACAGCGTATGCCTTATTTTTTGTGTAAGCAAAGTGACCTAAATCTCTTATACAATGATGCTTTATGATGATGAGACTGTAGATATTTCATTTGTTTTATGTGTATTGTAATGACCAGTCCAACAACAGCTTAAACTTGTCAAACTAGCCAGATTTTCTGATAGTTGTGGCCTCCAATTTAAATACACTACCGTAGAATGGCCAGTAGAGGGCAGCAGAGAAATTTTAGATGAGAAGATTTAGAGTCAGATTCATTATAAAGAAAAGTCCATTAAAAAATTTTTTTCATAATACAAAAAGTAAAAAATATTTAAAAGGAATAACTCGAAGAAAACGTAGATGAAAATGAAAAGGAAATCAAATCACCTTCATTTGTCTTTATTAGCATTTAATATTTATTATTGTTCAAGGGTTAGTTCATTCACAAATGTAAAATGACTCATTATTTACTCTCCCTCAAGTGGTTCCAAACCTTTGAGTTTCTTTCTTCTGTTAAACATAAAAGAAGTTGAAAATGCAAACCACTGACATGCAAATGCTATGGAAGTCAATGGTTACAGATTTCCAGCTTTCTTCAAAATATCTTTTTTGTGTTTGTGTCATCAGAGGAAAGAATCCAAACAGGTTTTAAACCAATAAAGGGTGAGTGAAAGACAGAATTTACAATATAGTGAACTATCCCTTTAATGAATAAAAGCTGCATATACACATGCAAAAAACATTTAACATTCAGATTCCAAAAACACCTTTAAAGACGTTTCATTTGAAATCTACTCGCAAATTACACATCTAACCACAAAATATTATATCTAATCACTACCACAAAATATGAAAAGAACAGTCCGCTTTTCTGTTTCGAAATTGGTTCATTTTACAACTCCCCTAGAGTAAAGTTGAGTTTTACCATTTTAAAAAAATGTATTCAGCTGATCTCTGGGTCTGGCAGGAGCACTTTTAGCTTAGCTTAGCATAAATCAATTAATCCGATTAGATCATTAGCATCTTGCTAAAAAAATATATATTTATGTATATGTATATATGTGTGTGTGTATGTATATATATATATATGTATATGTATATGTATGTATATGTATATGTATATGTGTGTATATATATATATATATATATATATATATATATATATATATATATATATATATATATATATATATATATATATATATATATTCAGGATCTATACTCTCATTCCGGCATAATAATCAACAGTGCAGTGTAATATCATTGCGCCTGCTTCAGCCATGTTACAGCAGCAAAATTCCTTGATTATTACGCCGGAATGAGAGTATATTTCCCAGCCATATCATCCTAGAAACAAGCAACTTTTCACTGTCTCTTAGTACACTATTGCAAAATAATTGTATCAAAGCAAGATTATTTTGCTAACCCAATTGGCAGATTATTTAGCTTAATTTTGACATTATTTCTGAAAACAAGACAGTATTTTACTTGTCTAGAAAATGCTACTTGATTAAAGAATGTTTAGATAATTGGACTAGAAACATGACAACTCTAGGTACAATGTTAACGATTTTTTTTGTAAATTAAACTAATATGAACTGTTTGCATTGTGAAAATGGCTAATTGTATAGTAAAGATATACAATACCGTAAATACATATAGAGCAAAATAAATGATGCTGTAAATGCAGTATTTTTGTTGTAATTGATCTACAGTAAGTTATTGTAGATTCTACAGGATATTTTTAACTATAAGAAAAGCATTTGTGCAGTGTAACTAAAGATGGGTCAAGTTTTAATAGGAAAATGATCAAAAAACTTTTTTTTGCGAGATGCTAATGGTCTAATTCGATTCAATGATTTATGCTAAGCTATGCTAAAAGTGCTCCCACCAGACCCCTCGTTCGAACAAACATATTCATAAATGGTAAAACTCAACAGTTTAATGCTAAGTGACTTGTTAAATGAGGCTATTTCAAAAAAAAAAGTGGAGTGTTCCCTTAACCTTAATACATTTTCCTTAGTACTATTTAATAAGAAACATTCTGAGACCAGTTTTCAAATGATCCACACGTTTTCCCTGTATAGAATGTGCAGGCTAACTAACAGCCACATCCCTCTGTTCTCAATAAGCATAACCCTGATGATAGGCCTCATGGTAACCGTCATGATGAGTGTAGTCATGGTCTGGACAGCGCATGCCGAGAGACTGCTGGATGGCCATCTCCTGTCTGCGCAGCTGCATGGAGTCCACCAGCTCGTATATGATGGACATGGACCACATCGGAGACGGGTACCAGGACTTGACGTTGCCGTCTTTCCCAACAAGCAGCATGGAGAAATACTCCTGGCTGATCTGGAAGTAGTTCCTGATGTCCTGCACCAGAGAGGCAGACAGAGCCTCACGGTCCACTGATACACTTCCTGCAATGCAAACCACAGCTTCAGCTTTCTCAATAAAAAAAACACAACAACAGCAGGACGTCTGAGTCGTTGGCAATGAAAGTAGTGCACAGATCATAAAAGCGAGTGAGGTTTGTTCATTGCTAATTAGTCACTCTTACCATTTATAGGATAAAGCTCCAAGACTCCACTCATGTCATCCAGGGTCGTTCCAAGCAGTTTCAGTAGAGACATGTGACGCAGCCCTGTGAATTCATGAACATTTGAGAAAAACTTACAGCTGCTCAGATTCCAGCTTCCATTTGTGGCCAACATGAATCACAGCTTTGCGTGTTCTCTGTTCCTTTATTGTGGTCTTGTTCTGACATTTTTACGGTTGTCTTTACTGTCGTCTTGTCTTTTTTTATTGTCATCTTGTTCTGTCATTTTTACTGTTATCTTTATTGTCGTCTTGTTTTGCCATTTTTACTGTCATCTTGTTCTGTCTTAATGTCATCTTTACTGTCGTCTTGCCATCTTGTTCTGTAGTTTTTACTGTCATGTGTACTGCCATCTTTACTGTCATGTTGTTCTTGTTACTATAATCTTTTCTCTTGTTTTTACTGTCATTTTGTTCTCTTTCTTAATGTCATCTTTATTGTCGTCTTGTCATCTTTACTGTCATCTTGTTCTGTCATTTTTTTACTGTCATCTTTACTGACATCTTGTTTTGTCATCTTTGTTGTCTTGTT
>CAIGQW010055671.1:8784544-8801134 GCA_903798125.1 Danio choprae | reverse complement strand
GTCATCTTTATTGACATCTTGTTCTGTAGTTTTTACTGTCATCTTTACTGACATCTTGTTCTGGGATTTTTACTGTTATCTTTACTGTCGTCTTGTGTTTACTGTAATTTTTACTGTCATTTATTCTGTAGTTTTTGTCATTTTATTCTGTAGTTTTCTCATCTTTACAGTGGTTTTATTCTGTCTTTTTTGTTGTAATGTTATTTACCATTATAACTGTCATCCTGTTCTGTCATTTCTGTCGTTATTATCATCTATTCATTACTATCATCAACTTCAGTAGTTTTTGCTGTCATCTGTACTAATACCTTGTTCTGTCATTTTTACTGTTAAGTTTACTGTCGTCTTGTTCTGTCATTTTTACTGGAATCTTGTTTTGTCTTTCTTAATGTCATCTTTACTGCTGTCTTGAGGCTTATTCACACTGAACGCATCTTTGCTTCTAAAAACGTGCAACGCTGGGCTCAGGAATGGGTTTTAAAAAAGCGCAGTACAGCTAGAGGTCCACCTGATGCGATATTATGAACAATATATTATAATAAGCACTTCAAGATACAACATATAACAGATATCTGGACAAAACCACAATGAGCGCCTCATCCACCATGATATAAAACAGTTGTCATGCGAGCATTCTACTATAAACAGAGTAGTACCTCCAAGCTCTTCTGATTGGTCCACTGCATGCTTTTATTTTTAGCTGCGCTGCGTGTGAAAGGTGAAAATCTTTCAACTTAAAACAGCAAATAAAAAATGTTGTGCACGGTGCTTCAAAAGACGTGAGTGTAATGGTCAACAGTGTTAGGTAAGTTACTTTAAAAAAGTATTGTAAACAAATTATTGATTACTACTGGAAAATTGTAATCTGATAACATTACTAATAAGCCTCACGGTGGCGCAGTGGATAGCACGTTCGCCTCACAGCAAGAAGGTCGCTGGTTCGAGCCTCGGCTGGGTCAGTTGGTGTTTCTGTGTGGAGTTTGCATGTTCTCGCCGTGTTGGCGTGGGTTTCCTCCGGGTGCTCCGGTTTCCCCCACAAGTCCAAAGACATGTGGTATAGGTGAATTGGGTAAGCGAAATTGTCTGTAGTGAATGAGTGTGTGTGGATGTTTCCCAGAGATGGGTTGCAGCTGGAAGGGCATCCGCTGCGTAAAACATATGCAGGATAAGTTGGCGGTTCATTCAGCTGTGGCGACCCCAGATTAATAAAGGGACTAAGCCGAAACGAAAATGAATGAATGAATGAATAACATTACTAATTACTTTACTTTGAAGTTACTTTTGAAAAATATAAAATATATCTATAAAAATACAAAATAAACTGCAGCTCTTTCAGTAATCTAATATTCCCTGAAAAACATCACAATGGGTTAATCACAGCAGCTTGATATATTCAAAAGACTTAAAGATTTCGCCCAAAACTTAAAATTCTCCCATCATTCACTTGTTCCAAACCTGTTTGTCTTTTTTTTTTTTTACACAGCAGTAGACATTTAGAAGAAAACTGGTTACCTGTAACCATTGAAATCCATAGTATGAAAAAAGCACTGCAGTGTTTGGGTGTTCTGTGTTTGTCTGAGGTAATTAGTCTACCGAATTGTGTATATTCCAAAGTATGAAGCTGATTGGTCAGTTCTTGTCACGTGACTCGCAGTTTTCAACTGGGTGCACCTGGGAAATGCGAGCCTGTGCAATATGCGATTCCAATATGCGACGCGATATGTGAATGGCCCCATAAGCAGCTACGCCTCTCTTCACATTCAGAAGGTACCTTCAGTCCCAATCCTGCACAAAAATTACATTTAGCTTGTTTAGGCTGTGTTGGGCCGCCGTGTTTTTTAGCCACCGGTGTCCTCCTTGGTGACGAATATTGTCATAGAATGCTTTCTGTACTAGTGCTTGAACAAGATGCTGGTCGAGTTAAAAGCAATTCTTTAGAGACTCAAATCAAATTACACAAATTTAAAATGTAATTCATGACATTACTGCATTCCTCAAAAATGTAATTAGAATACAGTAACGCATTACTGTGGAACGCGTTACATCCAACTCTCATGGTCACACATGTCCATCCAGCGCATGATTACATTGAAAAACAACAGAAAAGTAGCAAGTTGGAGAGGAAAAATGCATTCTGTGTGAACAACCCCTTGTTGTCATTTTATCTGTTTATCTGTATGTTATCTTTACTGTCATCTTGTTCTGTCATTTTCACAATTTTTTCTGTCTAGTTCTGTCATTGTTAGGGCGCGTGTCCACCGAAGCACATTTCACACTGCTGGCATTTTAAAAATGTGCCACTTCCATTGACTACAACAACAGAAAAAATGCTTAGCTAGGGGGGTGAGCACTGCTGAGGACACGCGCCCTTACACCCAATGACAAGATTCCAGCAACAAGCAATTTAACTGTCGGCACCTGACATGACACAACAGAACCATTTAAATCTCAGGCCTTGAGAAGTGCAGAATAGTGCACTGCACTCTGTGAAATGGACAAGTTCATAAACTAATTAATGAATATTAAACATCTTTAACATTATTAACTACATGCTGAGTGACGTGATGTTGTCACAGTTCTAATGTGTGTTTATATGTTTGCCAGTTATTTCTTTTTCATAATCTGAGGTAAATATAATTACATGATCAGCACCTGAGTTGATCATTGTCACAGTAGTTTATGCTGTTGTTTCAGCCGTGCCATAACGGGAAAGATTTGCATTGTGTACAGTTAGGACAAAAATTCATTTACACTGGAAAAGATAGTTTTTATCGCATGTCACAGCATTGTGTCTTGCTTTGCCGTTTTAACTACCATTTTTACTGTCAGCGTGTTCAGTCATTTTTATTGTCATTTTTACAGTCATCCTTACAGTGGTCTTTTTCTGCCTTTTTTACTGTCATATTTTCTACCATTTTAACTGTTATCCAGTTCTGTTGTTCATGTCATCATTTGCTGTTGTTTTATTGTTATTTTTATTCATATGTTATACTATGTTTTACTGAGCATACCATTTATAGGTTATTTAACAGAAAAAACACTTATACACAAAATATGTTGACATTCATATGAATGCAAAGTTGCCCAAACAAAAGCCTTATCTGTCACCAAAGCGTGCCCAAAGTAATATTAATATGACTGTCTATATAAGTAATATTGACATTATTTCAGTTTAAATTCTAATAAAATGTTGTACAATTATACATACAAACGGTTTTGTTTACAGTAACAAGGGAAACCGCTGTATTTCTGCTCTTCTGCTGCACTTGATATTCCCCTCTTTCTCACAGTAATGGATTTAATACTTGATTTTGCTGGTAAATAAGACTTTAATATTGAGTCATCTGTACACATATTTACACAATTGTGAACCTGGACCTTATCTTATATTGCGCAGGTATATTTTTGGCAATAGCCAAAAACGCATCGCACAAGTCAAACATATTAGAGTGCCCAAAATTATTAGAGTATTAAGTAAAGATCATGTTCCATGAAGATATTTTATAAATATCCTACTGTAATCAAAAAACATTTTTGCTAAGCACTTAATTTAGACAACTTTAAAGATGACTACTTTAAGGAGAACTTAAATTTTGTCAGTATTTTGATTAGTTTGAATCCTCAGATTACAGGTTTTCAAATAGTGGTATCTAATAGCCAAATATTGTCCAATCCTAACAAACCACACATTAACGGAAAGCTCAACTATTAATCTTAATTAAAAAAAAAAAAAAGATACTTACAACTGGCTTTGTGGTCCACGATCACATGTTGTCTTTAGACATTTGTACGCATTATGCTCAAACATATTTCTTTCCAAAAATACAAGGCAATACTAAGGACCACACAACAATATATCATCAACTGATAATATAACATCAACATATGCTATATGATGATGTTTATACTCATTTATCTGAACAAGTAAACAATAACTGATATTGCTTTTAGTTCCAAATGGAACCTCAAACTAAATACTAAAGTAATAAACAACAAAAGATTACTCAGCATTTATAATTTCGACTCTCATACTATTCATGAAAGTTTTGCAGATATGTTTTCTGAAACGTGCATGTCATCTGCATTAAAGATGTCCATTGTTGTTTTTTGTTCTAAAACAGGCCTTCGTTTACGAGGGCATCAATCAAGCTGTCATGCCCCATAGAGGAAGTGGTCCCTGCTGGATCTCTACGCACGACTCTAAACATCCACAGGTTCTTTTGGATTGTAAAGAATGCAGAGAAAGATTCTTCGCAATGTTCCTACATCCAAAATAGCCAACAAAAGAGCAAAAGGACTGCGTCATCCTATTTTTATTGGTGCCATTCCTCAGAGCCTTTTGTAAATCGAGGGTTCTTGTGCCGATGAGAACTGGTTCCAATTAAAAGAAAAGTACCAATAACATATGTGCATTTATATCATCAGGAAACTCTTGGGGAAATCATACTCGACCAACAGTGTAAAAAATGCTGGGTTAGACACAATTCCTTCACGTTGTCCTAACACAAATCGATTAAGTTAACCTAATTCATTTTACAATTTTAAGTAGATTAAACATAAAAAATTATGTTGTTCCCCCTCCTCCAAAACATTTTTAAGAATTGTGTTATTTCAACTTATTTTAAATGAGTTGGAACAAACAGCAAAAGTAATTTTTTGGAGTGAAGATCAACTGCAAATACCTTTTAAAAAATATCCATTTCAGTTGTTATATCGAATTATGGGGTTGTTTGGAGGTCATCTACTGAACAGTGGATTTAGGAATAGTTGTGTGAAGTCATGGGTTTTTGATTGGAAAACTCCACATAGATGACAGCTGTTGACATTATTTCATAGAGTGTTGACTGCACCCGACCCCAACATTTGTTTACAAATGCTTAACATGGAATTTCTGGGAACAAAAAACTGTCTATTATTTTCCCATGTTACATAAACAAATGGGAGTGATGTTGATACAGCAAAGCTCTTAGAGCTTTTTGTATACATTTCACAAAGTGGTAATAATGTTGATATTTTGAGAGTGGTGTCATAAAGTCTCAAATTTCTTGCACTTTCTCAGTCTAGTAAATTCTTAGATTGTATGTTTTTATGCTTTCTAGCACCCTGAAACAATTCAACTAGCTGAAAGAACTTTGAATAGATATTCTTGGTCATATTAGGAGTCAAACTGCTTTATACTGTTTGTTGTCTGAAATAAATTAGAGTATGATTAAGGTCTTTTACATTATTGTAATAGCACAGAGTTTACCAAATGGGAGTGCAAAAGAACATTGTTGTCATAAATAATAATCTTTTTTTCATTTCAAAGGTATTTTACAACAAATATATTTTATGTCCTCTCATTATGTCTTCGTTTTAATGATTAAAATTAAAACAAATATTAATAATTATTAGATTTATAACAAATCTTCAAAAAAATCTTTCAGTGGTAGCTATAGGAGACATTTTTCTATAAGGATAAAATGGCATGTGGCTGTTAACATCATATGTGATAAAATACTGTCAGTATTTCATTTTTGGTCATATTGTGCAGCCCTAAAATAAAAAAAAAATAAAAAACATCAAAATAAATTCTTTAGCAGACCCATTTGTCCACTAACAATTGAGGAGGCATTCTGTGATTCAATAAGAATAAGCAATACACACAACAAGTGCTATACAAGTCTTCTATTAATCCAACAAGTCATATTAAGAATTAAGTGCTGAGAGTTTTGTTTTTTTTTGAGAGAGAGAGAGAAAGAGAAGAGTGTTTCCACAGGTGGTTTGTCAAGCCCACTCACCTGTGTGAAGCACACTTCATAAAGTACAATATTTTAGTTTTTTTTATATTTCTTTTGAGATGATATATTTTTTGGACAACTTAATTGTTTTTTGTGCAGTCCACTTAAATTTGTAATGGTAACTTAATCACTTTGTTTTGGGACAACATGAATGAACTATGTGAAACCCTGCATATTTTTTTACAGTGTACCTAAAAACAATTGCAGAGAATAAAGATTGCGAGTTTTGAAAAAGATCCTCAACTACTGGTCTGATATAGATGATATAGCATTTATAGTTTTAGTGAGTCCATGTGCAGAGGAATCAATTTGACAGCATATGCTTATTGGTTTATTTTAATGTACAATTCATGCTATTAACAACCCATTAATTAAGACTTTTAGTTCAATAAACTACTAATTACTTGCTTATTAAAAAGTTATTAGTAGTTAATTTTAGATATAGTAGTATTAGGAATGTAAAATAGGATCATACTTTATAAGTGCTAATAAACAGTTAATATCTTAATAATAGGCAGGTATTAAGGCAATAGAAAATGTTGTTAATTGTTACTTAATCAAAAGGTTTTTTTAGTACATTTTTGTTGTGTAAATGCGCCCAAATGGGTTTAGCTGACAAAAACATTTTGGAATCCCTAATCTACAGTACTGATTCCACAGATTTTGCGATATATATTTTATAATTGGTCTATTTTAGTCCAGCAGCACCATGTCACAGTTCCTAAATTAAGGTTTACTGCAATCAGCTCACCCAGATTGCAGGCTTGGCTATTAATGGCGTAGAGTTGCTGCTGATAGGCCCATTCTTCATCACTAGGGGTGGATACTATAAACAGTCTCCGCCTCCAACGGAATCTTACAAAAGACAATGACATTAAAAAAAAACAACAGACATTGCATACAAGCACATTGCTTATGTTAATAAGTTTTAAAAATATATACAAAAATGAATTCAGTCACTGGAATTGGTAAATATTCCTAACCTAGACAGGAAGTCCTCTAGAGATCTTGATTTATCTTCTTTCTTGCACATAGCCGCAAGTTTCCTCTGCTGTTCTATCTCTTTAATCCGTGTTGACAGCGTGTCAATATAGTCAAACATTGCTTTCATAACAATCGGTACTTCATACCGTTGCTGTGGAAACAAAAATAGCATAATTTAGCGTGGTAAATTTAAAGGGATAGTTCGCCCCCAAATAAAAATTCTGTCATCATTTACTCACCCTTCATTTGTCACAAACATGCTGTACTTTCTTCTTATGTTAAACAAGAAATTAAATATTTTGAAAAATGTTGCAAACCAGTCACCATTGACTTCTATTTGTTTTACAACATTCTTCAAAATATCTTTTTTTGGTGTTCACCAGAAAAAAAGAAAGGGTTTGTAAATACTAGTGAGTACATTTTTATTTTTTAATGTGAAACCACACTATAAAAAATGGCTTCTGCTTACAAGTCAATTAAACAAATTTAAAACATCAAGTTAAAATTTGCATTACTTAAAAAATCACTTTGAAACCTGATTAGCTTATTCAAATAAGTTCAAGTGACATAAAAACATCATATCATTTATCAGTTTTTTACACTGTATTCCTTTAAGTCAGAAATGACATCTCATATACACAAAAGTATCAGGTTTTTTTTTAGAGCTCACCTTTACTTTCATGTCAAAATCTGTCAGCACCATATTGAAATCATTATCAATCATCCCAAATTGCTTCCTAAATGTTGTGATGAGATCTTGGTTGATGAGATCACTGTCCGGCAGACCCCGCAGAGGCTTGTCCTGTTCTGTATAAAATTTAATTGAGTTAGTCTCAGTGAGGGCATTAGTACATTTTGAAATCAAAGATTTTAAGCAGCACCGACCTGTCTGGTAGTGTTCGATCTTCATGGTACTGTTTGTTAAGGGGCCAAAGATGCTGATGATAGATATTTTACGCAGAGCCATATCACACACTTGCTCCAGGTATTCATCCCTCTGTTCACTGTACATATGATTCTGCTCATTTGGAGCAGTAATGACCTGCAGACAAAGACTTGAGAAGATTAACAAAACATCTGAGAGTTTTTAGACAATTATTCCTGTACGTCATAAAGCAAACCTCTTAAAAATAAAGGTTCAAAAGGGGGATTTCACATTGTGTATCTTTTATTAAGTGAAGATTTCTTTAAATCATTAAAGAAGAAGTAAATTTCTCCCTAAAATGCTGGGTTGGTTCAACCAAAATTTGGGTCAAATATAGATAAACCCATTGTTAGGTAATTATTTTATGGTCCATGTATCCATATTGAAACAACCAAGCATTTTTTAAAGTGTATAACTTTTTGTCCAATAGAAAAGCTTAATAGTTCTTCAGGAAACTACAGATTCCAATAAAGATCCAGTATTTTAAAGAGAAATGCATGTGGAATGAGTGGAAGTGTATTTATAGGGCTCAACAAGTAGGCGTTCAATAGATTTGTTGTTGTGAAATTATGATTTTAAATATGTAATTTTAGTATTTGTCATTTGCTAGTTCTTTTCAAATTAAAATCTTTTAAATGATATGTAAATATGATAATATAAATTATGAATAGAATTAATATTAATTATTAATATGAATATTTCTACAAATAGAAAAATATAGCTACAAATTTTATGTAGTTACAAAATCTGATCATTAGAATTCCGTCACAAATTCTTATGTGGAAAAAAATAATAATAAGACATAGCACTGATCCATCTGGCTAGAATTTCTCTTAAACTGGCCCTAGGACATTGGCCTCTCTTTTATTGGTGAGCTCTATTTTTCTATGTAGAGTAATTGTTTCCATGTGTCTCACTGATACAATACATACTATGAGGCGTCGTCTTCTCTGAAAGTAACTCAAAAACTTTTCTAATGATTTCTTGGGATTCGTTGTTTGGTCCACAACAGCTCTTTCCTCAAAGGTATTTGGCTTTTGTGCTGTGTTTTTATTCTGAATGCTGACATTTGTCTCCTTAGTCACTTTAGGGTCTTTTTTCCCAGCAGGTATCTTTTTTAAAGGCTTTTCAGGCCTATCTGTCTTCTTCCCCCTGTCAGCACTGTCAGGTTTAGCTTTCCCTCTTGGGCTGGTCATAAGTTCTGTCTCTGGTTTTTCAGCAGTGGGCCTCTGTGCGCCCCGTTCTCTTGTGTGCTGACTAAGCTTTTGCCTCCATCCGTGTTTTACCGCAGGCAGTTTGATTTTGGGCTTCTGTGCAGGCGTGTGTGTTGGTGAGATTGCAGTTGACATCTTTTGTGTGGGGTCAAGGTACTTTTCTTTCTGTTGTTTGCGTAAGTTAGAAGTAACTGGGTCCTTCAGACTGTTTTGAGTCTTTTCAAAGGGCACTGCTGTGGTCCAGGTTGTTTCTGGGTGTGTTTGCTCCACTGTGGTGAGTACAACTGTGGTAACAGTAGTTGTTGTTGAGGGTAAAATGATGGTAGTAGGCGCTGTGGTTGTTGTAATTGTTGTAGTTGTAGGTTGTGTGGTTGTCGTTGGAGGTTTGGTGGTTGTAGTTTTCAAGGTAGTGGTTGTAAGTTTTTTGGTTGTAGTTATCGCAGTTGATATTTGTGCCTGAGTCGTCTGGGTAGGCTGAGGGACTGGTCTAACCCTCTGCCGCCTTGTATTTACTGCTGTATTCACCTGTGGTTGCAAACCAACTGTGTTCGAGCCAGCAGACTGCACCACTTGGCCCTCAACTCCAGCGGTTTTGCACTTTTGCACAAAGCCCTTTTGCCTGACCTTCTCCAGTCTACGCACTGGCGTCTGGTCTATTGTTTCATAAATCGCCTCCAGTTGAACAGGGTATGGGTATCTTTCCTCTACTTGAAGGGTCTTTCTTAAAAGCACCAT
The DNA here is from genome assembly GCA_903798125.1 of Danio choprae. Lineage (NCBI taxonomy): Eukaryota > Metazoa > Chordata > Actinopteri > Cypriniformes > Danionidae > Danio > Danio choprae. Next base: position 8,791,496 of record CAIGQW010055671.1, on the reverse strand, counting down.
GCCAAACTTACCGTCCTCCAACTTCAGGAAACCCATCAGTCTGGGCACCAAAGCTGCATCCAGCGGCTCCTCCACCAGAGATCCCTGACTGCTAACCCGTCTCACCTTGCCTCCCATCTTGCCCTTTTCATGAAACATTATAATCTGCTGCATATGTCTGTCCGCCATCTCACAGTACACGTCCGGCTTGAGCAAGTTCATCATTAACCTGTAATAGCCATCAGAGTCATTGGGTGCAGAAATGATCAGCACACGGTTTTTACCTGCAAAACCAGCCAGGATGTTAATGGAGCTTGCGGCTGCTAAACTTGTTTCTTGAGCAGGAATGCTATCATTTACACTGGGTTTCCTGAATGGAGCTGGTCTTTGCCCTTTCGGGACCCTCCTGGCTGTGGGTCGTGAGTTCTCCTGATCATTCTGAGGTTTCCTGAGAATATGTGTATTCCCAGAGCCGGATAACCCTGAAAGTCTTCTATTAGATTGCACATCCTTTGTGTATGTTTGGACGAAAGTGTTTGATTGTAATTGTGCATTTCCCCTTTCTGTTGCTGTGTAATCCAAGTCTGATGCTTGAATCCACGTCAGTGTCACCAAAATAACATGTACCTGTAGATTTTTCATTGCAACAGCACTGCCAATATAACTAAAACAAATATATTAACTGTTTCTGACATTGGATAGGCGAATAGCCTATGTCTGTAAGAGTCTCAGGGTAATTTGAGCCAACAGAAACGAGCCACAAACTAGCATCAAACTAACAGTTAAACCCTGTTACAGTACTAATATTAAACAAGGAGCATGACACTGAGGAAAAAGTGTAAAAGGGAAATCACTCAAAGTAATTCCGACTCGTCTTCGCGGAGGAAAAAAACATATAGTGTCATAATCCAAAGCGAATGAGTTTGTCAAGTGATTGAGAGAAATGAACTACTCCGTAGGCATTCCCTCATTATAATATTCAGTTACGTCCCAAGAAAGACAGGAAAACTCCACAGCACTTTGTCAGTTTGCAGAATCCTTTAAACAACGATTTTCAAAAGACCCTCAGCGTCTCTAAAAGTTCTCCGCGCTCTCTGAGCTCCACGCACTGAGATCTGGAGGAAAGTTCTGAACAAGCGGGGCTCACAACCAGAATGACCACGCCCACTCCCTTTTGATATGCTAATACAGTGCCTGGTTAATATGCTCTACATCAACTTTGCATAACATCATATTATATAATAATGCATGATAAGGGTTGGAAAGGGAATTATACAATACATATATTAATAAACAACAAACTTCGTTGATCAGTTAGCTATTTTTGTAGTTTTCTTTGCTTCTATTATTTACTTTGCTTTTTATTATTAATTTATTTTATTCATTGTTTCATTTTAACGTTCATGTACAAAATCACGCTTTTTATATAAGAGGGAGAGAGAAATAGAGAGGACCGCCATCTATTGGCCTAGACCAGAATTTAATACATAGCCTATATTATTTCATATTTAAATGTTATTTTGGACCCGTTTTAAATATTCTTGCAGCGTCTTCGCATACAAACATCCTCAAACACTCTCTGCTTAAGGTAAGCCTCTTACGCTAATGCACTTGCTGCTGAGCGAGCATGGGATGGCAAACTCCTCAAGAATATACAGAGATTTAATCGGCAGTTACACATGATGAGGATTATTATGACCAGGCTCAGGCTAAAACATTATATGGAAATAAAAATAGTGTAGACCGGTGTCGGGTAGTTTGGATCTGAACACATCTGAGCATGTCCGGAGACATTGTGGGAGCGTGGGATGTGTCCCTGAGCGATGGGCTTTACCGAATTGAGTTTGAACACGGATCAACGACAGGGAAAAGGGTCATTTATATTAATGGGAAGGTGAGAGTAGTCAGTATTTTACAGTTGTAAACTGTTTCATTTAGCATTATAGACATTATTGTTATCATAAATAAAAAATGCTTGTTTTAAATTTTGTTTTGCATAGCCTATGCACAAGCACGTTAGGTTGTCCTTTTTTATTTATTTTTTAAATGAGCTAACAATATTGAACATTATCATACATTTTACCATGATTTACTGAAGACACGCAATAGTTTATACACCAAAGAAGTCTTGTCAGACATATTTAGATTAGAACAATAATAATTTGACATTAAAATACTCTGTTCAGGATTCTATGCAATAGTAATTGACATTTTCAACATAACATCAGCTGTTCTTTCATATGTTTTATTAGGAACAGGTCAGAATATGTTACTTTTAATTATTTTGTAACATATGCACATGCTGTTTTTGTATTTTCCCTTCAGAAGTTATTTCTGATTATAAAATCACTTTTGTAAATTTAATGTAATTTACACAAAAATTAAATGTCTCATCTCGTCATAGGATGAACCTTTTTTTATTAATGATTTTATTTATATAGTTCATATAATCTTTTATTTGGTAATACTTTAGAATAAGGTTGTATTAGTTAATAGACAATACATTTATTACAGTATTTGTTCATGTTAATTGACATTAGTTAATGAAAATGCAGTTCATCATTGTTAGTTCATGTTAACTCACAATGTATAAACTAATGTTAACAAGCCTCAATTTGAATAGTAAATGTTGAACTGATTAATAAATGCTATACAAGTATTGTTCATAATTAGTTCATGTTAGTAAATACATTATCTAATGAAACCTTAGTTAGACCTTATCAAACCTTATTGTAAAGTGTCACTTTTTATATTTTTATTGTAAAGTGTGACCTTTTATAGAACAACTATTTTAAATATTATATTACGATGATTCAATATATTGAAATTAATATTAAAATGTCAAATAATTACCTGAAGCATTATAAAGTCTTATTTTTAAGGAGGTGCTGAGGAGGGACTGGATGTTCAAATTGGTGGGCAAAGAAACATTCCCTGTTGGCTGTACAGATGCAAAAGCAACCATAACCATTGAAGCCATCACTGGGTTTTCCTATGAGTACACGCTGGAGATCAACGGAAAAAGTCTGCAAACATTTCTGGACAACCGATCAAAAATTTCCAAAACATGGATGATGAAACTGGACGGTGCCGATTACAGGATAGTTCTAGGTAAGCTCTGTGAAAAACATGCCTCTCGATTTTTAATGAAAAAATATTGTTCTTTCAGTTTTTGGAAGCCCCTAATTATTGTCAGGTTGCAAAATTGTACGAACAGAATAACTAGATCAAGGGTTTCTAAGTTAGAGAGCCAGAATAAAAACAAAGAGACTTTAATTTCACCTAATATAATAGGCTATTGCATACATTAAGAGTTAATACACTCAGAAATAAAGGTACAAAAACTGTCACTGTGGCAGTAACTTTTCAAACTGTACTTTTTTTGTTCCTAAAGGTACCTATTAATACCTGAAAAAGTACAAATCTGTACCTCATAGTACCTTAAAGGTACAAAAGTGTATAATAAAGGTACTATGGGCAGCTGTAAAGTACAAAAGTCTACCTTTTAAAAAGGTACCACCCCAGTGACAGCTTTTGTACCTTTATTTCTGAGAGTGTATGAAGGGGCCTATAGAAAAAAAAAATGCTATAGAAATGTATTTATTCAATTTCTTTTCGGCTTAGTCCCTTTATTATTCTGGGGTTGCCACAGTGGAATGAACCGCCAACTTATCCAGCATATGTTTTACGCAGTGGATGCCCTTCCAGCTGCAACCCATCACTGGGAAACTATAGAAATTTATTTGATAGTAAATATTATAGTGTTTTTGAACATAGTAAAGTGTATCATATTGTATATATTGTAATGTTAACAGCACTTTGTTCATGCATGTTACAGCCTACTGTAGTATTAACTATAGTAAACTGATAAAAATTTTTTTACTATTGTAGCGGTGTATCATCAATACACAATAACTATTGTGTATTTGGTCATTTGTTTATAGTCCTATAGTTGTTGTGTTATTACAGAAACTATAGAATGACCACAACAGATCAATTCAGGTATGAATTACTATAGTATTTTTTCATGTGGTGGGTTTGTTATGGGGCCTCACGGTGGCGCAGTGAGTAGCACGATCGCCTCACAGCAAGAAGGTCGCTGGTTCGAGCCTAGGTGAACAGTTGGCGTTTCTGTGTGGAGTTTGCATGTTCTCCCCGTGTTGGCGTGGGTTTCCTCCGGGTGCTCCGGTTTCCCCCACAAGTTCAAAGACATGCGGTACAGGTGAATTGGGTAAGCTAAATTGTCTGTAGTGTATGAGTGTGAATGAGTGTATGGATGTTTCCCAGAGATGGGTTGCAGTTGGAAGGGCATCCGCTGCGTAAAACATATGCTGGATAATTTGGCGGTTCATTCCGCTGTGGTGACCCCAGATTAATAAAGGGACTAAGCCGAAAAGAAAATGAATGAATGGGTTTGTTATGAAGAGATCAGCATATATGGAGGTTTGAGGCATCAAAGGGTTAAATTGCACTGTTCTCTTCTAACATTTGACCTGCTTTCATACAGAGATCAGACAGCTCTGACACTTAACCAATTTGCAAATCAGTTTCCTTTTTTTCCATTTCATTATAGAGAAAGACACTATGGATGTGTGGTGCAATGGACAGAAATTGGAAACTATGGTGAGTACTTATAACTGAGTAACATATACTGTAAAAAAATATCCTTAAATTAGCAGGTTTCCGTATTTTGTGATTTATTTTTCAATTTGTTCCTGTTTATTCATGCTTTTGAATTACATTATGAGACATAATCTTTCTTCCAACAACTTTTAACCCTGAAATCTTAGAAAAAGTGACTTTTTTATTACCATTTTTAATAGTGAAATAAGTGAAATATTGTCTGGGTTGGTGCTGTATATTACGCTAAAAACCTTGTAATAAACTGCCAGTACATTTTCTGTTATTTTACAGACTTATTTCTCTATATATTATTTCATATACATTATATTATTTCAAAGTACTAAAATATATATAATCGTCACAATTCTCAACATCAAAAGCTGACAGAGCAGAGATCAAGGTCCCAAAATGGGATTCACAACTATAAATAAGTGGAAAACACTTGTGAATCACAAAATACAGAAACTGTTAATTAACAGATACTTTTTAGAGTGTAGACCATACTAGCAGAGCCATTTAGTTGTATAAAAGAAACCAACAAAATTACACAGCAACTTGTAACCTTTTCATTTAGTGGCAAACTTGTATGTATTTTTATGATCTAATTTTTCAGTTTTAATACAATTTGCTCTTCCTCCATTGACGGTTGGCTTTAGGGGTGGCGTTTGGGGGCACTCCTCCTTTTAAAAATTGTATGTTTTTCTACAAATTAGCCAGAATTAGATTTGGCTGGAATAACATTGTTTAGTTAAAGAAATAATTCACCCTAAAATAAAAATTCTGTCATTATTTACTCTCACCCTGCATTTGTTCCAAACCTGTTTGAGTTTCTTCTATTGAATACAACACAAAGAAAGTATTTTTTGCTCTGGTCAATGGCTGTTTTTCCCCAGCATTCTTCAGAATATCTTGTTTTGTGTTCAACGGAAGAATGAAATTCATAAAAGTTTAGGACCACTTGAGTGTAAGAGGAAAATTTCATAGGGAACTTATCTAAGTCTGAGTAAAGTCATATATATTTTTCATAAGCATTACCATGACTTGTTCTTGTGTTACAGGCCTGTATTTATTGATTTTATTGATGTGTGCAGGGAGAGTTTACAGAGAACGGATCAGAGACACACTTTGCAGTTGGGAACCATGAATGCTACATAAAGGCAACAACTAGTGGACGAATCCGAAACGGAATAGTTCATTCCTTACTGGTGGATGGGATAAGGATAGAAGAGGCCATTGAGTGAAATGGAGGCTAATAGAATTCAGCTGTGCAAGACATTTAGCAACAGTGTACTTTAGGAGAATTAAATACAGATGGCACTGAATGGATTTTTTTTCTTCAATAAATTCAATATGTTGGCGATTGTTCAGTGTGGACAAGAACATTTCAAGGTGCTAAAGGTCTTAAAGTATCTTAATCATTCCCATTTTAATTTGAATGTGATAACGTGAAACAAACAAACATGTTTTCTATCATCAGATGCCATAAGACATCAAGTCAAGATAACTGGAATTTTTTGTTTTTAACCATACGGACCTCAGCTAAGCCATATAATGAATGCTGTGCTCTTCAATAATATTTTCAATTGATTACGTTTTTGAAAACGATGATGATTTTGATAAAATGAAACCCTTGGCGAAAATTGTCCTCAATGCAGAATGAAGAAGACCCAGAGTGGCATGTTGACATTAGTGTTAATCTTAATGCAAGTAATGGATTTAGTATTCATTTATTGTATATTATAAATATTCTATATTCATATTATATTCATTCATTCATTTTCTTTTCGGCTTATTCCATAGTATTTGCTTTTCCTATATGGAAGTAAATTGTTTTTAGCTTTCTTCAGAATGTCTTCTTTTGTGTTCAACAAAAGGAAAGAAATTATCATTTTGGGTGGACTATACCTTTATGGTCAATTAAAAAAAAATATATAATCTTATTGATATAAATCAGAATAAACACATTTCAGATCAATCTTATATTTTTTAATTTACAAAATAATAAATCTTTCATTGACTACTCAATTGTTCAACTAAATTGTTAAAATATAAATGTTAAAAGACTGATAGAGGCAATGGCACATAGTTGAGATGTTTTTATATTTTAGGAAATTTCTTGTGAACTCATTTTCAAATTAAAGTACAGTTTACGATGAGTTAAATTCCAGAATTAATATTTTCAGATAATTTACTCACTCAAAACATGAAGGTTTTGAGGAAAACATGCAGGATTTTTAGTTTCAACGCAGCTTAAAGGCTATTTACTGGATCCCAGCCAAAGAATAAGGGTCTCCCTTAGCAAAATAATCAGTCATTTTCTTAAAAAGAACAAAAACAAAAAACCTATATA
>CAIGQW010055671.1:8694565-8745156 GCA_903798125.1 Danio choprae | reverse complement strand
TTATTATTATTATTATTATTATTATTATTATTATTATTATTATTATTATTATATATGACTTTTTTTGCATTAGCACTCTGCTTTTCTATTTCTATTTCAATAAACTATTGCTAGAAGACATTAACAGAGCTCCCACCAGGGTCTGCTTTTTGTTGTGGGCATCTGTAAATCCACAGTTCATTGGGCGCTTGGAGAGGTCACTGTGTACAGGCAGTATCCTGTTTCATGCTATAATTTTTTTCGCATGATAAATGAACATGTCTTTGCTAAATGTAGGCTATCAGTATACTTTTGCCAATCAATACTATACTGCTTTTTTGGAAATATGTTCATCAGTACATGTAAGAACTAATGAAACAAGAAGCAAATATGAATTATACACACAAACGGTGCTCTTACATGTAGACAGACGAGGTGTGGCAAAACTAGGCCACTCTCCTGTTACAAAGCTGTCTCTTAACTGCATGTGTGCCATCAGAACGCTCTAGTTTTGTTGTATTGCATCATGCTGTTTACATGCGGTGCTCACATTGTGGTAAGCATTTTTGAAAATATATTTGACTATATATAAAAATATATAAGTACAGAGAATTGGGGGCTCAAAACTGACTTTTTAGAGATGATCTAGAAAACATATTTTGTAAAACTAATGTTTCAGATTATGTACTTTTTGCTTTTTTACTACACAGCAGTACTGTCAGGAATTGTGCAAATACAGATAACTGGGTCAAGCTGCCAGAAGGTCTGTAGCTAAGTAACTGTAAGGCTTAAAATAAGTTACGGGAGACATTCAAAATGTGTTTTGTTATGGGGCCTCTGGGAAAGGAATGATTTGAAACTGAATTTTTCAAGGGAAATCAGCTTAAATGTCATTAAATCTAGCTGTGAAAGAGGTGTCACTATAGCCTCGGAAAAAGTTTTTGTTGGACATGCTAGATGTGTTACAGTATTAGCAAGTGAAAAGTGAGTGATAAATGCACCAGATACAATGTCTAATGTTGTACAGTAGATTAACAATATATAATCTACTATCAAGGCAACAACGAAAAGAAACATGGTACCTGTTGTTTGTTGTTGTTATTATTATTATTGTTATTATTATTATTGTTATTATTATTATTATTATTATTATTATTATTATTATTATTATTATTATGTACTAAAATACTATTTACACTGTAGTACAAAAACAAATTTGGTCAGGTCATTCAATCACTGTGTCCATGTGTTTATCTTAATAAAAATGTTTGTAACAAATATTAGCATGTATTTAAAGTTTGTTTTCACTGTAGTCTGAAAACAATATTCTTACTTTTTTTTTAATTAAACTATTATGCAAAAAATCACTTTTATAAAGGTGTGGAAAGAGTGAAAATGGCCAGCTCAAATGATAAACACTTTTTTATTTTTTATAATCACGCTTGATAAAAAAAAAAACAGTCAGCAGAAACACTTTGATTAACATTCTTACTTTATACATGTCATCAGAGGGGGAAAGCCCCGCCCATTAGTGACGATCTCTCCCTTATTAGCATAGACAGCCCTGATTGAGAAGCAGCCATCCACACCAGAGTTTTCACACCGTACCTGATGAAGATAATGTCAGTGACTAAGAGGATTATAGATGTAAAATTTTAGGATCCATAAATCAACACTGGAGTCTCCATAGATTGTCTTCTTCTGAGCCACTTCATTTGACATTTTCAGTTTTTCACAGAGATAACGTTAGTCCTGTTGTGAATCCACTGCTATGCTGATGCATAGGCATTTGTAGCTCTGCCCTCTTTTGAATAAATCTCATTTGAATTTAAAGCGAAATGTTGCTCAATTTGCATCAAAGCCTAAAAGGGGCAGTTTCAAACAGTTATAAAATATTATTTGTTTGATAGTTTGGGCATCAGAGACTTATTTAATATCTTCTAAAAAGGGGCATAATGGGTCCCCATTAACAATTGCATTTATAGTTTTATCATGCCACATGTTTCAGTGCTTGCAAGAACTAAATGAGTTCTAAATGATGCAGAATCATGAACTGATTCAAGTTGTTTACGGTCTGATTTGACCAGTTGATTAAATGAGAGGGACTTGAAAAAGCCATTTACTAGGCCAGCCGTACTTATTCAGAAAATACAGAACACAGAGCATCGATTTCTGACATGCAATGCTCCACTGCATTTAAGGGTCAGTATTTACGCAATACAAATGCATTACGAGCATTAAACACTTTTGACATAGGCAACAGCAGTAGTAAAAGGCAATAAATGATCAACTAATCCTATCTTTTATATAATAAGGGGGCCAATGCAACCATCTTTAGGCCAGAAACATACTTTATAAATGCATGTAAAATCAGGCTTGAGCACATGAGGACACAAACCTGTATAATTTTTTTTCTTTTGCAAACTCAAAAAGCTTGTTTCAGCTCTTTAATTTGGGACAAATTACAGACAAGACCTGAATAAAAGCAGGTCTGCGTGAGATATGCAATAACTTGGGTTAATTATAACATTTTGGGTGTGGTTAAAACTATGAACCAATCCTCTTTCCCCTCTGATTGTTTGAAGGGTGATGCCCCTATTGAAGATGCACCATCCAAATGCATGTACAATGAAAATGAGTTGTTGTTTTAAAGATATGCAAGCTGACATGAGGCACTCAAGAAAAGAAAAAAAAAGCTTAAAACCCATCAATGGCTGATCACAGACGCAATATTGATTTTCAGTTCAACAAACAAGAAATTGACTTTAAGTTACAATTTTATTCAGATTATTATTATTATTATTATTGTTTTTTTGTTCCTCTTTAGCCATTAGTTCCAAAAAAGCCAAAGTAGAACATGTCAGAATCAATTTATTTTTTGACAAATCATTTGAGTCAGTTTATTGATCCTTTTGTAAGGACAATTGCAAATATTGTTTTTTCTGCCACCTACTGGCAGATTTACTTATTTAGATTTATTTATTCACGACAGGCCTAAACCAGAAAACAGGACCAATGTGTATTGGTATTTGGTGAAAACATAATCGTGTATTCGTTTACAATTTCACTCCTTATTTGGCATTTAAGTGGAAGATCTGTTCCTACTTTTACAAATGTGACCCATGTGCAAATGGGTCTAAACCAGTCTTATGTTGCACCGGTATCTTTGGCAATATCCAAAAATACTTTCTATGGGTCAAAATTACAAAAAAACTAAACAAATTGATGCCAAGATTCATTAGAATATTAAGTAAATCATGATATTTAATATGATATTTCAATACATTTTTTTAGTTTTATGGTCCAGGGTCACAAATGCATTAGGTTTTCAAACTTTGACTTTTTTTCTGAAAGCCATGCAGAGCCGGTTCTGTTAAATTCTCCAACACATTTTGGATGTTCAAAACTCCCCTTTCTCTCCTCTCTCCCAGAGTTCTTTCCTCTTGTGTTTTTTTACTATGGTAAAAAGCTTGAAGCTTTGCTATCTCATCTAGAAGAATGATGCAGAATGTTAAAGAGGTTTTCTTATCATTACTTTATATTTACGGCCCCAAGTATAACAAAAAGAGGAAGCAGACTCATGTTAATTATTTAGTTTGGGCAATCAAAAATGACAGTTTGGCTATGATGTAAAGGTAAAATAAAGTGGCGAAGTGTCCATTTTTAAAGAGATTAATAAAATCAAGGTTTATGTGGAATAGGCTTATTACCAACTGGTTAAAGACAATGAGACTTTTTTATTTAATGTGAATAATTGTTTGTGTGGGTGGCGCAGTGGGTAGCGCTGTCGCCTCACAGCAAGAAGGTTGCTAATTTGAGCCTCAGCTGGGTCAGTTGGCATTTCTGTGTGGAGTTTGCATGTTCTCCCCCGTAGGTTTACTCCGGGTGCTCCGGTATCCCCCACAAGTCCAAAGACATGCTATAGGTGAATTGGGTAAGCTAAATTGTCCGTAGTGTATGTGTGTAAATGAGAGTGAATGGGTGTTTCCCAGTGATAGGTTGCAGCTGGAAGGGCATCCACTGCGTAAAACATATGCTGGATAAGTTGGCAGTTCATTCTTCTGTCGCGACCCCTGATTAATAAAGGGACTAAGCTGAAGGAAAATGAATGAATGAATGAATAAATTGTCTATGTGAAATTAACATTGATTGTAAAAAAAAATAGGTTCATTAGAAATCTTTGTCTAACTGCTGTTTATTTATTTATTTGTTTGTTTTTATATAATTTTATTTAACTTTTTAATGTAATGGAGGGTGTCTTCTGTAATTTGTACGATCATGTAATTTAGAGGACAAAAGGTTAAATTGTAGTTAAAGTTTTATTTAAAGTCAAAAATCTCTCTCTCTCTCTCTCTCTCTCTCTCTCTCTCTCTCTCTCTCTCTCTCTCTCTCTCTCTCTCTCTCTCTCTCTGGCTGCTGTGGCTTTGCTGACAGTGCGTGAGTTTTCTCAGGAACAACAGTGACTCACTTTTGAGGTAGGGGGGTGTGCGAGTTGTCTTGTGACGCAGGATGATGTCATCTCTCCTCTCGAGTCAGTCATCCAGTTGTGCATTTTTAAAAGGGAGCGCGTCTGTTTTATCATTCTGTTCTGAGGTTACATATTTTGTTTGCTGCACTTTCCTCTATGATCTGACTGTCATGCTGATGGCGTCTCCCACTCGCCTGTCAGTCTCTCTGTCCGCTACCACAGCACTGCGCTCCATTCAGATATACAGGAACTGTGATCAAGGAGGACAAACTGTGACTATAAATTATACACGCTCAGTGGCAGCCATCACTTCGGCACTGATGCCTGTCACACGCTTTCCACTCCCTAGGATTTTATGCAGTGGATCACAGGCAAAAGCAAAGCACAACTGCTAATTGGTGCAAGTATTTGTTATTTTTTACTGGAAAGTATTTATAGCGCTTCACTTTTTCCACATTTTATATGTTACAGCCTTATTCCAAAGTGGATTAAATTCATTTATTTCCTCAAAATTCTACACACAATACCCCATAATGACAATGTGATAAAAGATTTTTTGTAATTGTTGCAAATTTATTAAAAATACAAAACCTGAAAAATCACATGTACATAAGTATTCACAGCCTTTGCTCAATACTTTGTTGATGCACCTTTGGCAGCAATTACAGCCTCAAGTCTTTTTGAATATGATGCCACAAGCTGCCTCATCTTCCTTCCTTCTGTCCTCGGCTGATCACATTCCTGCATCTTCCACTTACGGATGATGGAGGCCACTGTGCTCATTGGAACTTTCAGAGCAGCAGAAATTTTTCTGTAACCTTCCCCAGCCTTGTGCCTCGAGACAATCCTGTCTCGGAGGTCTACAGACAATTCCTTTGTCTTCATGCTTGGTTTGTGCTTTGACATGCACTGTCAACCCTGGGACCTTATATAGACAGGTGTATACCTTTTCAAATCATGTCCAATCAACTGAATTTACCACAGGTGAACTCTAGTTAAACTGCTGAAACGTCTCAAGAATGATCAGTGGAAACAGAATGTACCTGAGCTCAATTTAGAGCTTCACGGCAAAGGCTGTGAATACTTATGTACATGTGATTTTTCAGGTTTTTTATTTTTAATACATTTGCAACAATTTCAAAAAAAACTTTTTTCACATTGTCATTATGGGGTATTGTGTGTAGAATTGTGAGGAAATAAATGAATTTAATCCATTTTGGAATAAGGCTGTAACATAAAACATGTGCAATGCTTGTATCTTGAAAAATATGTAGTAAAATATTATGTATTGTCATCATGGCAAAGATAAAAGAAATCAGTCATTAGAAATGAGTTATTACTACTATGTTTAGAAATGGGTTGAAAAAAAAAAAACTTGTTTCCGTTAAGCAGAAATTGGGGGAAAAATATAAAGGGCCACTAATAATTCAGGAAAGCTTATAATTCTGACTTTAACTGTATATATACAGTTATTTTCCTCCCTGTAAATAAGGAAAGGGAAATAAATACAATAGAATAAAAATATGACACAAACTGCTTTAAGTATCGTTCTTCACTGTAAGAAACAAACTTTAATTGTAGCTACAAAAGTCCTTTAACTCGTTGGTTTATTACGTAAATGAGGGGTAATATGAATAATCGCTAAACACCGCGTTTGGACACACATTTGCATGTATTTTACCATTAAAGCACTCACATTAACATGACTTTAGATGTGTGTGCTCTGCTCGTCTCTGAGGCTGAGCGCATACACACAACAGCATGCAATCTCTTTTGCACTTTTAAAAACATGAATGATTCGAATGTACATCAATGAATGATGCAAATGCTGCAAAAGTTACAGTACATGCTTTTAGTAATTTTCATGTGAAACTGAGCTTCGCAGAGCAACAAATGTGTACAACTGGAAAGGGGCCGGTATATGATGCAATAATCGTTTTATCTCGATAAATATTTTTTTCATAATCGTTAGAAGCCAAAATTATATTTAGTACTATTTATCACAAATCTATTATTTATAAAGGCATATGGAATAGCTGTTAGTTTTGCTCTACTGATGGTACCTTTGTCGGCTTAGGGTTATCATGAATTTTAATATGAAATAAATATGACACAACATATTAAAATGTTATTGCAAGCGTGATTAATCAAAAACATCTTTTCAGGGAGGAACGGTTCTGTGATCAGTAGTAAATCTGAAGTGAAGTGAGTTTTGGCAAGTATGGTTACCCATACTTGAAATTGGTTCTCTGCTTTTGAGAAGTGAGGGCATACACCCGGAGCAGTGGGCAGCTATTGCTTCCAGTGCCCGGCCGGGGAGCAATTAGGGATTATGTGCTTTGCTTAGGGGCACCTCAGCTGGGTATCGAAAATATAGAGAGTGTGGTTCATTCATTCCCCAATCTTCAATTCCTGCTGGGACTGGGAATTCAACCTGAAACATTTTAAGTCCAACTCCCTAACCATTAGGCCACAGACGACGATGAAGATTAAATTGTTTTGCGTAGCTTGTCAGAGAACTACGACTCTGTGTAGTAAAAGCTGACCCATCTGAAAGCAGCTGCTAGAGATTTACTGCTCATTACAGAATTGACTTTGATTAATTGTGGAGCACATATGACATTTAAACTGGTTATAGGCAATGACAAGATCAATTGAATCAATTATTGGCTCTCTTGAATTTGTTCAAAAACATATCAACTCGGTTATAACACCACTGTGTTGCTCTGGGATTGAGATGTATTGCGTAGGTGAAAAAAAAAAAAACAAGTGTCAAAACTTTTACTCAGTAGTAACTTGTTTGTTAAATAATATAGACCATAACGTGTTAAATATGACATGGTTTTGATTGTTATTCCGGAAAATGTCACTTTTGCTTATGTGATAAAGTGATAAGTGTTATTTTTAGACTTTCAATACTTGATCATTCAATTTCACTATACAAATAACCACAATGACGTTAGTTTAGTTTCATTTATTAAATGTGAGTTTAGAGTTGTGGCAGAGGAATTGAAGGATGTGTTACCCCCTCTGTTATACCATGTTATACAATTCCTTTCAAGCCAGTAAATATTTGTTTTGGTCCCGGCATGAATTGTCAATCCATCTGTGATTCTTTTCAATTCTTTCCATTCAGTCGGATTTCAAAGGCCCTTGCAGGGAGACCAGAGGCTTTTTGGTTTGAAAGAAAGCATTTCAGTGACGTCAAAGCCATTTTATGATTTGATCCAATTTGAGCTTTGTGGACTGTTCTTTTTCCAGCGCTGCAGACGCGGAGGTTGACATCTCCTCCACCTCCGTAGAAGAAAATCTGTGGCGCAGTCCAATTCCCTGCCTCCCTCACACAGACACGTTAAAGTAGGGCTTGCGTCACATACATCGTGTTCCTTAACTCAATTTGCTGACCAACTCAGCATTTCCGTCTGACCTCTGCAAATAACTGAATTCTGCTCGCATCATACTAGTCTGAACATGACTGGACGGAAGAGAATGAGGAAGTGAGTTTATACTGTCTTAGTTATTGTAGAACTGGTCTTTGTTAGGAAGTTGAATAGACCCGCAGGTGGCAGGTTTTTCTTTTTTCACGATTGTTCTGACATTGTGGCTTGGTGCTGGAACACACTTCATTTTCCCTCTTTCTTCATCTCTTTTAGACTGTCTGAAGGGAAATGGGACATTGTTTGCTAGATACACAGTTTTACTTCAGAAATGGATAGAAAACGCTGGAACTGAGACAGATTTTTGCAGGAGAGAGCGAGACATGAGAGGGCCTTCTTCAGAGATCCATGTTGAGGAATGACTTTAATCGCCCTTTGTGACCTAAAATATAGTATGCAATTGAATTATGCTGTAAATCGCATCTGGCTGTTCTTCCTCCCGAGAGACGTAGGTTAGCTGTGCGTACAGACCCGTGATTATTCTCCTTTTGCGCTCAGCAGAATCGCTTTCCCTGCAATCAATGGGGCTCTTTTCTTGCCCCAAAACATGCTCCTGTTGAATTCACACACAAAACATGATTGAACATCTACTTTCATTGTAGCTTTTAGAGCTGTAGTTTTCAAATTATTTGACTCTGAACACTCCATTTTCCAAAAGAATAATGTTAACTCCAAATAGGTAAAATGACAAAAAAGAAATACTTTTACTTTGATAGTATTTATTTAGTACTGTTTATCACAAATCTATTACTCGATGGATTATTTTTGGTATTTCTGCTTTCTTCTTTTATTAAAGGGCTGATATTTTACCCCTTTTACAACATGCTCAAAATGCCCATCAGATTATTTATTATACACTGCTGAAAATGACCATTTTGTGGTCAGCAAGTTAATATATACTACTATATATACTGCTTTAGTCATTATGCTACTGTACAAAATAAACCACAAACCGGGATTCCTGTTATGTGTTTAAAGCATCCTCGTGTATAGTTGTACTGACACTATGCGACTGTGGTGATTTCTAGCGGTTATGAATTACTTTGTCTTTTCATTATTGCAGAAACTGTTATAAAATGTTTTAAACTTGTAAAACTCATTCTTGCGGTGCAGCTGATCACAGAGAGTTGGAATATATCTTTTAATTTAAGGTTTCTTTGTAAATCCTGTTCTGTGTTAGGAGACATGATAATACATGCATGTCAATCAATTCAGTTGACAGGGAAAACTGGACTCCTATGTCACGTTGCGGTGGGACTCAAAATAGCTGGGATTTGGGGTCCTGTTTTAACGTCAGGAAATTTAAAAAAAGAGACTTGTTTATTTCACTCCAATATGACTGTGGATACACTATATCTACATGTAGTTCTGTCCAAGCAGCTTCCAAAAGTTGATTTTGCATCATAGGTGCCCCTTAACAGAAAACCTGAGTGCTAATGTATTAGCAACTTTTGATGGCTTTTCTAGTGTGTTTAACAACAGGTTATCATCATTCTAAAGATTGCTTTTAACCCCAGGTAAAAGCAATGTTTCATATTGTAACTGAGAAGCAGGGTTAACAGCTTTTTACCTGAGGTTATGAATATGAAACTCGCAGCGTTAGCATGACTTTTGCACTGTTGACCCCAGGTGTGTTGTGTGAAACAATACAGTGTTAGAATGTTATGACTAAATGCTTAGCAACTGACAGCTAATAGTGAGCTTCATATTCACTGCTTTGGATGGTCATGAAAACTCAGTTTCATTGTATACAAGCAGTTGTTTCAATGCTTGAGGGGAAAAATCATTAAAAAGTGACAAATATTGGTTTGAGTTGAGGAAAAAAGTTCTTCTTTCTAACCTTCTTACCTTAATTTCATTCTTACATTTATAGGGTGCAAATTCGATTCCAGCAGGGGAAACGTAGTAATTAATTTAAATCCTTCAGCCACCTATGTATATGAAATCTGCCATGCTTGCAATTGGAATGTTTTTGAGACCATAGAAGACACATGACGTGTCACTCGTAAAGTTTAGAATGTGGAAAAGTGTAACAGTCATTATTGCGAATTAAGCCCTGCCTTCTAGTGCAGGAGCCAATTATTGATCACTATAGACTGACGATTCTTCGGGGGAGGGGCTCTGACCAGACGTGAGTTTCTGCCGATTTTGTGTGATACAAACATAGAAATGAAATTATAGAGACAGTTGTTGTTTAATTTTATTGGTGATTCCTAATGTGAAATTTAATTATAAGCTTGGCAAGCAATTTTAGCATACTGCCTGAGAGGTGTTTCAAAGATGGCCGCCGAGTGAAATGACTTGCCTTAAAGGGACTTTGTTTTGAGTCAATCATCATTTGACTACTAAACACTAAAGAACTACAGGGAAACGAGAGTGACTAGACTGATTTGATCATGATGGCAGCACAAGAACACCATAATACTGTCCTAACGAACCACACAAATTTAGCAAAAGCTTATCACAGTCCAAAACCTTGCTCTAGTAGTTTAACTAACTGGGACTTGACATAATGTTGTTCATTTGGTGCTTTGATTACTTCTGTTGTCCTCATTTGTGGAGAAAAGCATCTGCCAATTAGCCACAGATTAAATGTAAATGTAGTGGCTGTCTTGAGCGGTGTTGTCAATGGCAGTAGAATATAGCATTTCTTCTACTATAATGGGATAATATCAAAACGCATTTAGAATAATTGTCAGAATGCATGGTTGTTTTTTTAATAATCTAATGGAGAAAGATGGTGTTATAACATCTGGCGAAGGGTAAACAGTTTGACCTTGACCTTTTTTTTTTTCCACACCATGACCAGCTTTGCTTTCAGAATGTGACACACATCAGCATATTCTGTGAGAAAGAATGTAGGGCAGCACTTTTTTTATCCATTGGGAATTGATTGAATTGTGAAAAGTGGGTATTGCGTACCAAAATAGAACCAGGTGGTTGCTGCAGACATATCTGTGAAGTAATATTTTGTTTTATTTAAGGTATTACATTTATGAAGTCTACATAGACGAGCATGCACAAAAAAGGATAGTTAAATAAAATTTATGCTGATGTCCTATGGCCATTTGATGGTCTGTGCAAGAAACTAAACATTGCACACAACATTATTATTACATCTAATCCACAAGCACATTCATGCTGGTCTGAAGCGCAGGCGTCTTGTTGCATAATGAGGCTGTTTATTACAATTTGGTGGGAGGACATGAGTGCCGTACTGTTCTTTATGATGGAACTCGTCATGTGCTCATTCTGGGTGTTGTAACATATAGAATGTTGTAAACATACAGCATAAGCTCACATGCGAGTGTGATATTCTTCTTCTTCTAGTATCTATTTTAAAATGGGACAAGAAAATGTCAGTGAGCTCCGTGTTGTATTTGCTCAAATACTTTGGAAACATTTAGGGGTCTTAAACACAGTGTGACCTGTCTGACATTCCTTCTGCAAGCAACATAAATTCAGACCATGGAGCTCACAGTTTCTTTCGGGATGGGGAATGTTCAGTTCAATTCAGTTCAATTTAATTTTGTGAATTTTGTTTAACGATTTTCATGATACATATAGTTTTTCAAAGCTACTTTACACAAGTGTGTTTGTTGTTAAAAATTTAGAGTAATGTTTATTTTTCGAGGTTAGTGTGTCAACGTATTGCCCATATGTAGGCCCACATGAAATCTGCGCTTGCAGAAATCTGCAGATTTTCACAGATTTTTAGCCAATCATTGAGTCTATTTATTCTACTTGTGTAAATGTAATATTTTTAGTAGATATGTTATATGAGAGGCTTGCTTTGTTTATAAAATAAGTGAACCTAATTGGATTTGCATTGTAAACATTAAGTAAAAGTAAAAAATGTTGTATTTTTATTTCATATATTAAGTTTTTAGTTACGATACTCCCAAAATCATTCTGCATAATGAATCTTCAGAAGGGTCTGGATACAATCTGGAGCTGGTGTAATATCTAGTTACCTCAGGATGGGTATCTTCCCGATGCAGAAACAGAACACAAATGTTCGATACTAAATCGATACCGAATCGATACAGAATGTGGTTTTAGGGATAGAAAAGGTTTGCTAAAATTGAATGGAACTAATATAACAATCACAGTTCCCTTTATTTTTTTTATACCTTAAACAAACTTAATTCAAAATATTTGTCAAGCAGAAATAATAGGAGTTTGTATTGTAATGTCACAATGTAAAGTTATAGTGGCAGACTATAACTAGTCAGCCTGTGTCACAGTGGTCATCGCTAACCTTTATTTTTAAACTCATTCACAAGCTCTCTTGTAGCCATTGGCTGGCCCA
This sequence comes from Danio choprae, assembly GCA_903798125.1. Lineage (NCBI taxonomy): Eukaryota > Metazoa > Chordata > Actinopteri > Cypriniformes > Danionidae > Danio > Danio choprae. The sequence goes on along the minus strand of CAIGQW010055671.1, from coordinate 8,732,960 downwards.
CAGTGGTGTAAACCTTTCTTAACTGTGTGTTTTCAGTCTGTGTGGAGCCTTTCTGTAAGTGTGGATCACCTTCAGGCAGTCTGGATCTCTCAGCCGTGTCTGCTCCACTGCCTGGCCTGTGTGACATTCAGGATTTGTCTAGCCTGTTTGCGCTTGTTTCCATTCATGCCCGTGTTTGTCCGTCACTCCATCCATCACTTAGAATAGCACCACAGGTGAAGCGAAGACAGTCGATTGTAACCTTGAGCTGGTAACCTCGTGCCTTTTTGAGTCGTCATGATGGAATGGAAATGTAGCTTTCTTTTTTTATATGAATTCTATAGGAAATTTTCTATATAAATCTTTTTACTATATGAAGTGGAACTATTACAGTATATTATGTTATGTTATATTATTATGATATATTATTATATTATTATCATGTTTTATAAAATTTTATATTATAGACATATTATGCTACATTATATTATGCTACATTTTTATGTTATATTATATTATATTATATTATTGTCACGGTCACACAAGGAAGAGAGGACAGGCTGTTAGAGTTCGTGAAGTTTATTATCACAGTGGATCAACGCACTCGGTGCGGAAGGTGAAATACAGTGAATCAACGCACTTAGTGCGGAAGGTGAAGACAACACACAGTTCGTGAAGAACACAAAGTCACTTCCCTTGATGGGGCGAGCAGACTGCTGACAGGAGTCGGGCTCGAGGATTCCTTGGAGGATGAACGCAGGTATACGAGGAGGAGAATGAACGAGGAGTAGAGGTGACTATCTAACGTTGATTCCAGCCGGTGAGTGAGTGAGGTGAGCTTATGTAGTGAGTGGGTGATGGCTGGAGCAGGTGAGTGTGATTACGTGCGCAGGTGTACGTGCTCAGTAATCAGGTGATAGTGTGCGATGTGTAGTGGATGGTGACTGTGAATGGTGACTGAGGCTGATGGAACGTGCAGAGGGTGTGACAATTATGTTATGCTACATTACAACTGGGTGCTTCACAGAAAAACATATATACCACCATTCAATTGTCAGCTTGCTAATATCATTTTTTAATGCAGTTATTGCTTTTATTCACTAATGCTGCATTTAATCAACATAAAAGGATAAATTTTTTTGGCCAACCATTAAAATTTAACATTTTTTAAATTATTACTATTATTTAATAAAAATGACTAGTACTTAATATACTATTATTATAAATAATACTATTTAGCTTTTTTATTAATTGAAAGGTTTTATAAAGGATATTACTGTTCTAAAAAATACCAAAAACATTGTCTAATCAAAAAGTTATGTATAGCAGTGCAGACATTTCATTCATTCATTTTCATTTTGGCTTAGTTCCTTTATTAATCTGGGGTCGCCACAGCGGAATGAACCGCCAACTTATCAAGCATCGCCAACTTATTTATGCAGCAGATGCCCTTCCAGCTGCAACCCATCACTGGGAAACATCCACACTCACCCATTCACACACACATACACTACGGACAATTTAGCCTACCCATTTCACCTGTACCGCATGTCTTTTGGGGGAAACCGGAGCACCCGGAGGAAACCCACGCCAACACGGGGAGAACATGCAAACTCATCACAGAAATGCCAACTGACCCAGCCGAGGCTCGAACCAGCGACCTTCTTGCTGTGAGGCGAACGTGCTATCCACTGCGCCACCGTGAGGCCACAGACATTTCAAGATTGCTAATAAAAATAATTGTTCTTTTAATAGTAAATCAGAATATTACAATTATTTCTAAAGGACCATTTGATACTGAAGTAATGAAAATTCATCTTTGTCTATAAATTATGGTTTATATAATAATAATAATAATAATAATAATAGGAGCGTCATGGTGGCTCAGTGGTTAGCACTGTCGCCTCATAGTAAGAAGGTCGCTGGTTCGAGTCCTGGCTGGGTCAGTTGGCATTTCTGTGTGGAGTTTGCATGTTCTCCCCGTGTTCGCGTTGGCTCCGGTTTCCCCCACAGTCCAAATACATGCACTATAGGTGAATTGAATAAACTAAATTGGCCGTAGTGTATGTGTGTGTATGGATGTTTCCCAATACTGGGTTGCAGCTGGAAGGGCATCCGCTGTGTAGAACATATGCTGGATAAATTGGTGGTTCATTCTGCTGTGGCGACCCGTGATGAATGAAGGGACTAAGCCGAAGGAAAATGAATGAATGAATGAATAATAATAAAAATAATAATAACAATACTTTTTAAAATAAGCCAGTGATTTTTAAACCATATTAAACAAGTTTCACAGTAATATTTCAGAAATGTTATGTACAGACAAATGTAGTGCTAAAGACCACCATTATACAGTATGTCTTTTATCACTGCGGCTTCTCGTTTTCACTCCAAAATGCCTCATAATATGAAATCAACACCCTCTCTCTCATTCCTGCATGTGTCTTCATGAGTCTATTTATACACTTGTAAGGACACTCTGTTAGTATGAATACAAATGAGAAATGTGGCCTTCAAAATATGCAGCACAAAAGCAGCCTCTGTTCTAACGTGCACACGCGCATTCACAACACTGTGTGGCAGCAGTGAGCTTTAAAACGCTTAGAATGAGTTCAGAACAAATATCAAGTCCTACAGATGTTTTTATACTGAAATCTTGTTTTTTGTTGTTGTCCAGAAGTCATTGAATGTTTTTCACAGATTACTTCTCAACATTTGAGTGAATCAGTGGTTTTCAGTTTGCCAGTTTTTCCTGATACAGGCTTTTAAATTGGTTATTTTTAAATCCAGTTAAAGTCAGAATTATTAGCCCTCCTGAATTATTAGGCCCCTGTATTTTTTTTTAACAGAAATAAGATTTTTTTCAACACATTTCTAAACGTATAGTTTTAATAAGTGATTTCTATTAACTGATTTTTTTTTATCTTTGTCATGATGACAGCACATAATATTTTACTAGATGTTTTTCGAGATACTAGTATTCAGCTTAAAGTGACATGTAAAGCAGTGAGCTTTAAAACGCTTAGAATGAGTAAGGGTAAACTAGGGTAATTAGGCAACTTATGGAAATTAGGCAAATCATTGTATAACAATGGTTTGTTCTGTAGACTTAAAAAAATTACTTAATGGGGCTTATAATATTGACCTTAAAATTATATTTAAAAAAAAAAATCTGTTTTTATTCTAGCCGATATATATAAAACGAAAAATATTATAGGAACTACTGTGAAAAATTCCTTGCTCTGTTAAACATCATTTGGGAAATGTTTGAAAAATAAATACAAAAATTGACAGGAGGGCTAATAATTTTGACTTCAACAATATATATATATTTACCTTCTTGTACACATTATTATACACTCTGAGTGAATCGGTGGTTCTCAATTTTGGCACTTTTTCTGATCCAGGCTTGTTTTTTTTGCCTGTTGCACACATTATTCTCCGTGCTGAGTGATTCAGTGGTTCTCAGTTTGGCTGTGGTTGTAGGCCGGGCTCCGTGTGTCTTATTATTTGCAGCGAGCTCAAAGACGGCGCCACATGTCCCGTGGTGATTCTGCACGGCCGCAGGGGCACCGCTGTGGATCGTGGGGCTTCGGCCAGCAGCCAATTGGCAGTAATTAGCCTAAATTTGTTGGTCCACTGAAAGAAATTCAGTGTGCGTCTGTATGTGGTAGTTTGTTTGGTCCCAAATGTTGTAGCTTTAATGTTTAATGGAAGTGTAAATTGTTTATGAGATATTTTAGTGTTCATATAAATAATCGTGTGAAAAAACTGTTTTGATGGGATACTTCTAAGAACTCTGTATTGCGTTAATGGTATTTAATATGTTGCAGTGAAAGTTTTTACTAGGTTAGGCATTAATAATTTTTTTTATAAGTAATTTTTATTCTAAACTTATTTATAAGTATAAGTTTAGTAAATAATTATTTAATGGATAAATAATTGTCTAGCTTGGTATGAAAAGCAGCAATGTTTAAATCTGCTGTTCTCAACCAAGGGACCAGAGCCCTCTAGGGGCTATTTAATTACTCATAATGTCATTTATAATATTGTTAATAAAAAGTATTAAAACTAATTTAACATTCTAAAAAATATTCTATGATTGCAATATGTTGGACAGTTAATTAACTTCCTACTTTTTTCATCCTACTTAAAAATGTACACAACTTATAATAATAATAATAATAATAATAATAATAATAATAATAATAATAATAATAATAATAATAATAATAATAATATTATTATTATTAATAATAATAATAATAATAATAATAATAATCAGGATCAATATTAAGGATCTATACACAGTAAAGTTATTAAAAGTGAATTATTACTCTTCTGTTTGGGGTTAGTAAGATTTAAAAAATGTATAATGTATTATTATTATTATTATAGTATTATTATTGTATTGTTACACAATTATGATTAATATTGTTTTTGCAGGCAATTCATCCCTGATGAGAATGAAAGGCTTCTTTCAAAAAAATACCTTAAGTGATGATATACTTGTTACAAAAATTGGAAATTCAGTATAATAATAAATGTCAGAAAACATTCTAACTTCTTGCCCTACAAACAAGTGTGTTCATGACTATACATAAAAAGTAGAATAATGTAATAAGAAAATAGTTTGCAACATCAAGCAGTAAGGCTACACGATTCTGGCTAAAATGAGAATAACAATTTTTTTTGCTTAAAATAAAGATCAGGATTATCTCACCATTCTGTAGATGTAAAATAAAGGTTAATAAGTAGGCTATTATTATTGTTATTTCTCAAACATATGGTAAGATAAACAATAATTTTATTAGGTCTATGTGTAGGTCTACTGTTGGTGAAAGTGCTACATTTTTCATAGACTTGGAACGATGTGAATAGACTTTAAATTTGTCCTGGTCATTAATGCACAGTAAAGTGATTACATCAGAATATAATTATTCATAATTCTGAAGTTGAATTATTATGTTTAAGACATATGCGTCCAAACTGTCATTGACAACATTATTAGACCATTTTTTTCACTGGTAAAATCAGACATTTGTCATCAAATTCCCTCCTGCATTATAATCAAGCTATAAAAGTTATACTGACATTGTTACACATTTATTCTCATGCACAACACTCTGGGTTCCCTATGAAAGAAAAAACATATCAAATGCTTGTCGTAATCATAACTCTAAAATGCGATATGATCGTGTCAATGATGGGTGCGCTTTTGGTTTTACTTTCATTGCCGAGGGCGCTCATGTCATGGCTGCCGTCAAAAAAAACCACACACATGCAAATCATACTTCCCGCGCATCTCCCAAATGACCACTCTGTGCAACAAACTGAACATATTTTAGAACTTTATTACCTGTTATTCACAGCCTATGCAGGTTTTGTTCACCAAAGTAGACTTCATTAGCTGCTGTGCACGTCCTCTCTGGTAAATGTACAGCTCACGTGTGAGGTTTTTGGGTGAATTACACCTTATAAACACAGTACGGGACTCTTTCAAGAGTCCACGTTGCTGAGTAATGTATATAAAACAATGTGAAGACTTGTGCGACCACCTTTATGCTTCTCTCCTGAACTTGAAAATGTAATTGGCTGAATCGTAGAGATCTGGATTAAGACCGTGTGGGGGGTCGAATCGAGATTGTGATCTTTTTTCGATTAATCGTGCAGCCCTATCAAGCAGCATAATGAGCTGTTTTGTAACGTCTAAGAATCAATGGAAGGGAATGAGACCGAATGAGAGCTAAAAAGATTACGCCCGCTCGTCTGTGAAGAATAAGGCCAGTACACTTTAAACATTCAGTCAAAAATAGGAAACTGCAGTGCTTTTTTGGGGTTATTAGACGCATTTAATAATTTGGTAAGTCTTTCATGACTGTTATTTTGGCTGCAGACTAGTGCAATGCAGTACTGACCAATTTAGCTTAATTTTTAAAAGCACCCACACACACACACACACACACACACACACACACAATGGATAATAATATTGTCTTTCTTAGGCCTCTAATGATGTCTCCAAGGCAGGAGTATGCGTGCGTGCGTGCGTGCGTGTGTGTGTGTGTTTACATAAGACACTGTTCTTCCTCTCACTGACAGCTCCTCTTCTTTATTACATTCTTTCTCTTTCTTTGACAAATAGAACTTCTGACACTTTTATCCTTGCTTGGCCTCTCAGCCTCGAACCGTTGTTCCTCTTAGCACACTTGTTCTTCCCGCAGCGTCTCATTTATCAAGCACAGCACACCACTGTCACTGTACTGAGCTCATCTAGTTGTGCTTTATGTAGGTGACGTTGTAGGTAACAATTCTGTATACAATTTAATTGTCTGGGATGTAAATGTGTGACGGGCAGACATTAGACTGACAGCTGCTTAATGAGAATGAAAGTCACCTCAGTTAATGCATTTACACCGTGTGGGTGTTGGGCTTCCGTGACGGATGGTGTGGAGGGGTCTTAATACAGTGGGTGTCGTTGTTTTGTTTGCTTTTTTGTTTTTTTTATTCCCAGAAGAATGTGGACAGGATTTTGGGAGTCGAGGTGTTCTTTGAGGACTTTTAACCTCTTTATGATGGGGCATGTATTTTTCACGGCTGATATCAGTGCCTGACAGATATCAAGCTAGACCAATATTTTGAAATGATCAATTAAGAAAATTACGGCCTAAAATTTTGGATTCAAGGTTATTGCACACTGAATTCAAAGTTTTCGTCTGTAATTTTCGCATGCAAAAAAATAAATAAATGAAAATCGACCCCACGTTGTGTCAATCATATTAACGCACTGCCTCTGAAACTTTCGTCCATCATAAAAAATTTAAACCGGCTTTCCTTTTTTTTTTTCTTAATACAGAATGAGAGCTAAATACAGAATGCCGTCATTTCAGCTACAGATAACTTTATGATAAACACATGCATAAAGTAAAGAAAGAATGTGGCGGACAGATGAGAACCCGTATATGCTTTATTCAGTGACTGGCGCAGCTGCTTGGGGTGCATGCGTGTGTGTGTGTGTGTGTTTGTGTGCGTGTGTCCATACATTTGACATACTGCCCATAGACATTATAATAGAAAGCATGGTCCGCTTTCGGTTCGTTGCATTGACACGTCAACGTGACCACCATCTATTATAATGTGTATAGGTACTGCTAGTCTCTGTTCAGGATTTGATTACGTACGGGAATGTGTGAAGTATCTCAAGCAATGTATCAAAATTCCACTGATTTCCTGAAAAAAAACGTTGCATTTTGGGATAATCGTAGCGCAGCTCTTTGATAATGAGCTGAACTCTCCTTCCTCTCTATGTAGACTAGTATTAAATGAACACAATATGTAGCCTATTCCTACTCCTCTTTCTTTTTCTACTTTAGAGAAGAGAGGAGAACAAAGTATCACAGCTTGAACCGACTTGCATTTTTTCGTGATGGGTTAATACACATCAGACTCAGTGTGCAAGGTCTGTTTACTTGACGAATTTTTCGCATATAAATACAAAAAAAACGCGTACAAAAATTTCAGACTTCAAAGTGCAAAGACTTTCAGTGTGCAATAACCTTAAGAATTCGCAGCATCCCTATCAAATATTATTCTTTACGGAAGTTAAGGCTATAAGGCTTTTTTTTTTTGGATCCATACACGCATCATATCAAGACATATCTGCATCCAGATAGAATGGGAAAATTGTGTGAAAATGGTGTAATACACATGCCACACCTATATGTGGCACTGTTATGTTTAGAGATAAACACTAGAAGATCACGACAAATTCATGAATACCTAAATATACCTAAATATCTGACATGTGTAACTGTTCACATACCATGTCTAAAAGTGGATGGAAAGTTGTGTTGTCATGATACTGGAATTCGATACCAGTCGGTACTGAAATTTTAAAAATGTATATTTCCCGCTAAAATTTGAGCGCGTTCTTAAACAGCACTGATTCGCCATTGTGTTCACATGCTCAACAGAAATGACTGTGATTAGCCGTGAAGGTCATCAGTTCACCGAACTCGCCACTGATTACTGAGTGTAACTACAGTTACAGGGACACTGCAGCGTTTTAAAGCTATGAAGATCAGTCGATTCATTAGCAGATTGGTCGTATGTAAGCTTATAAACAGACCAGCTGATCTTTGCAGCTTTAAAATGCTCCAGTCTCCCTGTATCTGTAGTTACACTCAGTAAACAGTGGTGAGTTTAGTGAGATGATGACCTTCACGACCACTCACAGTCATTTCTGTTGAGCACGTGAACACGATGGCAAATCAGCACTGTTTAAGAATGCGCTCAAATGTTAGTGGGAAATTGAGGTTTTTAAAATTGCAGTACTGATTGGTATCGAATTCCAATATCGTGACCACACTAGTGGAAAGCACAAGGTGCATCACTTCCTTCACAATTTTTAACTCGTGCTCCTGTGCCGTCTGTCGTTGCTAGGTGACCATTAACTGTTTTTTCAGTTGATGACAAACTGACAAGCCATTGCTGCAGCTATGATGTAAGTTGTATTTATTAGGAATATTAAAAAGCACTGTAGTGTTTGTCTGAGGTAATTACTTGGTTATTACTGAAATGTGTGTATTCCATAAAGTTTGAAGCTGATTGGTTAGTTCTAATCAAATGACTTGTGGTGTGTTTGAGGCATACTTAAAATTTGAGATGTTTTCAACTAGGTAACTAAATAACAAACTTGCTCGTGCAAAAGACGCGAAATGTGAACAACCCCTTAATCAGTCTCCACTGGTCATTAGTCTATACAGCATTACCAGATTTTGTTGTAATAGGGCAAATAATCCTATCAGCATCTGTAGCTCAAGCACAGATCTGTTGTCCGCCATTGTTAATTTTATGTTTCTGGGTTATGAGTTACGTGGTTATGTTTCTGTGTGGTGATGTCATCGTGTCTAAAAAGTAGTGTTTTGCCAATATACATGGCTAACGGCCGGGTGGCATATTACGATTTTTCCACTTTTTTGATCTGTTGTCCAAAATGTTTGTTGAAGTGCACCAAAAATGCCAGTGTCTTGTGGACGAAAGGCCAAAAAGAATTAAACTTTTGCAGATTGACATTAATCCTTTGGGGCCTAAGCCTTTGCCTATGCCTCATACAAACACAGCACAACAAATCAATGTCAGTCAGTGAGAAGATGGTCAAAACACAGGCCAAATGTATACACTAAGAAAGAAGGTGGAACTTATAGGTGGAAGGTGGAACGTAGTTTCTGTGTAAAAAAGGATTCCTTCATATGTTAATAAAATTGTTAAGCATAGTTAATGAAACAGTTTTTGTTTCTGGAGTAGTATCCAACTTTGTTGATCTAAATTTGCTGTTGTGTTTTGTTTAATAGACTTATTTAAAGACAAATGCAAACATTTATTCATTCATTCATTCATTTTCCTTCGGCTTAGTCCCTTTATTGAACAGGGGTCGCCACAGTGGAATGAACCGCCAACTTATCCAACATAAGTTTTACACAGCGGATGCCCTTCCAGCTGGAACCCAGTACTGGGAAACATCCAAACACACTTCTTCACACACATGCACTACGGCCAATTTAGTTTATTCAATTCACCTATAGCGCATTTCTTTGGACTGTGGGGGAAACCAGAGCACCTGGAGGAAACCCATGCTAACACGGGCAGAACATGCAAACTCCACACAGAAATGCCAACTGACCCAGCCGGGACTCGAACCAGCGACCTTTTTGCTGTTTAAATGCAGTTTAATGCAAACATTTAAGGTTAAATATATACAAGGAAAAAGTGAACGTCGTAGTGGGCATGCTGCTGAAAAATCCTTTTTTTTAAAGTCAAGAGCCTTGTATCATTTAGGCAGATTAAATTAATTACTGTTGTTTTTACTAAAATTAAGATCATTTATATTTATATCTTTTTGTTTTGACATAACGTGCCTGAAATATATTTACAGAGGGTGATGCACACTGTTATCAACATATTTTTAAAGGTTGGAAGTTTATCAAGTAATACATGCTTACTGATGCAATTTAATGCTTGTTTTTGTTTATTCTGATTGTAAATCCTATCCAAGCCATCCATAACATTTTAAATGATTTAATACCTAGTTAATCAAATACTTAGCAGTTTGTAAAGTGCTGGACATAGCTAGTTTGGTAATAGTAATATTTTAGTAGGCAAAAGAACACAGGACACATTCTAGTATTGAACTGTTGGTCTATATACACATGTCAGATAGATATGTTTGGTCTGTGATTTTAAGCTGTAATGACAAGTTAAAAACAAGTTTTTTTTAAGCATGAGAAAACAAGCTGTGAGGCCTCTGATTTCTGTTACGCTTCTGTATGAACAGCCCCTTATCCAGGTGTGTGAGAAGAAGATCAGTATGTATAAAAATATCCTTTTTTTTGTTCTATAATGTTTAATTTACGGGGATTTATAGATATATTTTGAGGAAAAACCCATTGCCAACTCGCATTGCTGACATCTTGAAAGGCTTCCTGTGTTCTAAAGGAATCCGATGGAGTTCAGCCAACTTAATGTCCTGTTTTTCTGAACACCAAGCACTTCCTCTCACCGCCTCTCTTCTATTTTCTGTGTTTTGCGCTCTGTCTTATCTTCAGCATGTGCTTCGTTCCACTACAGTTGCATGGCCAACCCTGTTGACTTCTGGACAAAGAGGAATGGAATCTCCACGCTCAACATTAATGTAGAAATCATTTAGAGCAACTTATTATGTTTGTCTGTGTAATATAACATTCCCGGTGGACAAATGGCACAGTTAAAGGTCCTGTGAAGTGCTTAGAAATGTACATTTTTATTTGACTTAATCTCAACCGAAACGGCCAATAGCGTTTTGCTCTATCACCACTCTGCCAGTAAGTTGAATGGTTGAGCTCAAGCGCTACAAATGTGAAGCGCCTTGAAGGGGGTGGGGCATATCAGAAACTAGAGAGCATTTGATTGGTCACGATTTGATGAGAAACTGAAGTATGAGGTTAAAGAAAAAAACGCTTATCCATTTAGGCGGAAGTGACAAGCTACAAGCTTTGCATGTTGCAGTTTTATATCTTCTAAATGTGAATTTTGTCACTGTTCTGGAGCACACTAGTTTAAAGATATCTTAATAAATATTAACATCTAAAAAACTTTATTTTAATGTCATTAGACCTTTAAGAAAGTAAGAAAGTACAGATACCTTAATTGAATATCAGTCTAGTAAAATTAAGTATTAAGTGTAAAAAGTATGTTTATTTTGCAAGACACTTGTCATACACTGATAATAACTACACACTGTAAAAAAAATGTTGTTGCCTTAAATTTATTAGTTGAATCAAATAAACTTGTCATTTTAACTTGCATCAATCAAACTGACTAAACATATAAAGTTAAACTTTACATAACTTAAAAAATGTAGTTAAATTATTAAAATAAGCAACATAAAAATATTTGCTGTCTTGACTTTTTGTCTTTTTTTTTTACAGTGAATACTACAGTATTTTTTAACTGTATCATAGTAAAAATAATGGAAGCTGTTCTGTTCTGTTGTAATAATTCTGTAGTTGCTGTATTAATACAACTATAGTAATAGAAATAAATGACCTAACACTGTAGTTTTCGTTCAAAAAATGACGTTTGCTGTTCAATCTAGTCATTTAAAATGAGCTAAAACAATACAATTCTTGAGTTTTTTTCATTATTTTTTTTCTCTAATTAAAACTTTCTACAGAAATCTCCAGTTCGCTTTTAAGCAACATTTGTCTGTATTCACAACAATATCCTCAGGATTTAGTAAAAACTGTTGATTTGCTTTAGCATATCTTGAAAAAATTTAATAGAGCAAGTTGTTTTCGCAGTAGCGTTGACATTTTCTGATGGAATAAGCAGGGATGCCGCAGGACGCAGTGTAATGACAGACTCCAAACTCATTCCAAAGTCTTTTTTTTTTTTCTTCTTCTCCATATTTATAAAATACGTAAGCCTGTATTTGAAACATTATTGTTATAGCAGTAATGCTTGCCATCTATCTGTTGACAGAAGGACGTCAGGCAACTGTTGTCCAGATGATTTTAAAGAAGAAGAATTGAAGCTTGGCTTTTGTTGCTAACATCTGTGACTGTGAGCTGTGTTGAGTAGCGACAGCTAGATGGCATCAGCATATTGAGTGACCTGCAGCAGGCTGGACTGAGAGCCTTTGTCCAAACTGTGTCCCGCTTAACCTACATGTACTCTGGCCAAAATGTACAGTACTGTGCAAAAGTCTACCTTTTAGGAACGCGTTTAAAAGTGCTGTAAAATGAGGATGATTTCAAAAATAATGCATAAATACATTTTATTTATCAGTTAACTTATATTAACTAAATCAAATCAACATTTGGTATGACCACACTTTGGATTTAAAAGACTTGGTACACTTGGCCATAGTCTTTCAGGTAGCTTTGTTTCAGTTTGTTCTGTTTCTTCATGTCATTCCAGACAGACTGGATGATGATCAGATGCGATCTCTGTGTGGAGCAATGGTCAGACTCCTTGTGCAGACAATAATCTAACTGTATAATTACAATTAATAACAGAAATAATGTTTGCAAATATAAATTGGTATATCATATATCATATATAGGCCTCACGGTGGCGCAGTGGATAGCACGATTGCCTCACAGCAAGAAGGACGCTGGTTCGAGCCTCGGCTGGGTCAGTTGGCATTTCTGTGTGGAGTTTGCATGTTCTCCCCGTGTTAGGGAGTCCAAGTCCAAAGACATGTGCTATAGGTGAATTGGGTAAGCTAAATTGTCCGTAGTGTATGTGTGTGAATGAGTGTGTATAGATGTTTCCCAGTGATGGGTTGCAGCTGGAAGGGCATCCGCTGTTTAAAACATTTGCTGGATAAGTTGGCGGTTCATTCCGCTGTGGCGACCCCAGATTAATAAAGAGACTAACCCGAAAAGAAAATGAATGAATGAATATATCATATATATACATTCATGTATGATATTTCATTAATAAATTGACATTGTCCCTATAACATTTTCAAAAATGTTCTTTTTTCCCTCATCAGGTTAGATATGAATTATTAGTAATAACCACTTAAACCCCTGTTATAGTTGTAGTTATTGTAGAAGTTGTAGTTGTAGTTTTTGTTGTTGTGGTAGTTGTAGTAGTGGTAGTAGTAGTTGTTGTTGTTGGTGTTGTAGTTGTTGTAGTGATCATAATAATAATAGTAATAATAATTTTTATTGTCTTTGACAGGAAATTTCTTATGGGCATCACCATATGATGCAGACATACAATAAAAACAATACAGAAAATACAGTTAGAATGATAATAATGACAACTAAGATAAACTCTTGTTAAATAAACCCACTGAAACAGGATTTCTTGTATTGGTTAACCTGCACTTAAGGACTCTTTATCTCCTACCAGAGGGAAGCAGTTGATAATGTGAACACAAAAAAATGAGTTGGATCATTCAGAGTCCTTTCTACCTGATTAAGGACATGTTCACATACAAAACTTGAAGATTAAAATATTCATCATGCAAAATATTCCATCCAGTCTTTCACAGGTGCATCAACTTTTTTTATACTGTAGGTTGCCATCCAAAGCAGTATTCCAATAGCTGTAATACAATACGTATTTAAAGTCTGCATTACTTTATTGCAATCTCATGTAATTGTTAAAGTAGTAATTGAATTGGAATTCAGTTTAGCATTGCATTTTATTTCTGTTCCTAGAAAGAAGCGCTTTTTTACCATCATATTGATGATGGTTTCTTGTCAGTGTTTTTTATGCTGTAGCTCGGGTTATCTGGTCTAAATCCAGTGCTCAATGACAGATCAGCTGTTCTCTGTACAGCTGGCCAAATCCTCTTTAAATTGCGATCACGTCAAGAGACTAAATCCTGCTTCCTGCATCACCTCAACAGCTCCACTTCCTCTGCATTGCTGGACCAGGGTTGCATCCGTAGTGCTTTGCATTTTAAAAGTTTTTTTTTTTTCTTCCCCCAAGCGAAACAGGTTGCTTTAAAGTAAAACCCAGTCGAATTAGCTACTTTGCATGGTGTTGTTGATGCACCAAACAAACGGTTTAATATTAAGGTTTATTATATATTTTTGACAATTTATTTTTTTTACAATAAACATTTTTTTTTTAATTCTTCAAAGTTAAGTATGATATGCACTGTAATGTTTTAAATTTATACTTAGTAGCAGTTTTGCTCATAATCTAATAATAATAATAATAAAAAATATATATATCTATTATTACTATTATTAATAATAGGCCTGTCACAATAATCAATATATCGACTTATCCTGCAATATTTGGAGATGACCTCAATAATTTTTGCCGTTGCAATATACATTTACAAATTCACAAATAACGTTAAAGCCATTTTACAATGACATTTACATTCTACTTCACTGGTGTCAAAGTTTAGAATTGGACATTTACCTAATAGGACATTTAGTAGTATATATGATAGGACATTTACCTTTTTAACATCCAATTATAGAATCTAAATAACCTTAAGAATGATAAGTATTTTAAAGTGTTCATGGCTATTTGCATTATTATGCTGTTATATAATCATTATATATTCAGTGGCATAAAATTAACTCAAAATGACAATAATATCGCTTATGGCAACAATTTCTGTGACAATATATCCCACAACAAAAATTCTTTATTGTGACAGGCCTAATTAATAATAGTAATTATTAATATTCATTCTCTTTCATTGTTCTTTTGATTTTAGGTGTTATTTTGAAAGTGGCTAATTCATACAAATTCATACATACAGAGTTCAGTCGTACATAAATGTAAGATTTTTAAAAGGAGGCGTGGCACCAAACCCCACCCCTGAACCCAACCATTTTTGGGGGGGTAAGCAAATCGTACTAAATTGTACGAATGAGATAGCATGACTTCATACGAGTTAGCCGCCAAATCAAAAAGTTACGCACTGCCGTGAGATAGCGTTGAATATCCTGCAACCCTAATCTTTAACAGTTAACTTTAACAGTTGCTCATTCAGATGAAAATCAGTGATTGCACAATAATTTCATGCTGCGGTTTTATTTGATTATTTGAATTGGCTGTTTCTGTTATTTATTAGGCCGATTACACTCCTTACACCACATCTTAATATCTGTAAACTTGCCCAAAATGCAGTTTTTGATCACTGAGTCAGTATGTTGGCATTGTACAGCTGAGGTTGAACGTGATGTCCATGCGTGAGTTCAGGATGTTTTTTTTTATTTTCTTTTTTTTTCGGCAGGTTGTTGTTGTAAGGCTGCTGGAGAGGCAAACTGAGCATATGGTGTGATCTGTGAAGGGTGATTAAGGCAGGAGCTCTGCAGGGATGCCCAGGGGGTCTTGGCTCAGCTGCCACTCTGATAGGAAACGCCATACTGCTCTGGCCCACTTTGGTTGGCATTGTGGCTGTGCAATTTTCATAAGATTACAGAAGCATTTGGAATGTACCATATAGTAGAAAGTAAACACTGAAGTAGTTCAACTAACTTAACATTTTGGATAAGCCATGTGTGCGATGATGTGTGTGTTTGTGAACTTCGGTCTCTGAACTCCAACCCTTCTTCCACCTGCTCATGAATATGTAATGAGTGCGCTAAATGCCACACTGCAACCGCACGGTTCATGAATAATTAATGCTTGTATGTAGCAACATGACTCAAATGCTAGTCTGAAACCCTTGAGATGACCTCAAAGCTCCTATAAATGGGGCCAAACACATTTGATCACCGCGTTAAGCCTAGGCTTGACCTTTAACCTGGCTTAGTGGGAAATGGTGTATTATTAATGCTTTGTGTACAGTATAATGCAGTGTTAAAATCATAGACTGTCACTAATGAATGCTTTTCTTTCTCTTTTATGCAACCTTGGTGCCCTTGCGGTGATCCTCACAGGTAAGATTTGTTTTATTTATTGATTTAGATCTAGTAAAGCAGTTGATTGTGTTTTGTTTTTGACCAGTGGTTATCAGTCATGAATCTGGGGGCCGATTTAGAGGAAATACAATATTAATACTGTATTGTACTGTAGATTTATACTGTCTTATACTGTATTTGACTGTAAATACTACAGTGTGTCATTCTTTACTTACTTTTCAATTCAGTTTTATTACAATTCAGAGTATTGAGATGTTAAAATGATTCTCAATGCATCATTTTCCTGCAGTGTTTGTTTGAATAATAATAACCCCAATATAGTTATATAGTAATGCAGGGTTCACACCAAACACGAAGAGGACATTCACATCGATTAATTCACTCTAAATTACTTGCATGATATTTTTCATTCATTGGCACGGGAGTTTTTTATTTGCACAAGTGGCGAGAAGAACATTGCGGCAATCTAGACATGGATAAAACTACGTTCGCTGCTTTGTACCTGTTGTTAAAGCCCCAAACATGTCAGAAAGCCAAATTCAGAAAACGCATCGCACATTACGCATCATTCGCATCGCCGGGCAAAAATTTGTCACTATTTAAATTTTTTAAATGCAACTTAAGCCTGACTCACACAGTGCTACTTTATTTTTATTTATTTATTTATATATATATATATATATACATGGCTTCCATGTCACACTGTAAGATCTCAGCTGTCATAATGTCAGACTGAACGAGAATGAAGACGTGCCAAACATGGAAGAAATCTCACCTTGATTTTGATGTCATCCATCTACTAGTGATATTTTGGGTTCTGAAATGATTCCTCACAGGAAACATTAACAGTCAATTTTGCACACAGTGTGCCTCAATATTAAAACCAGGAAGAAAAAAACAGTGGTTTGAAGTTTTTGCGTCATCAGATTCGCCACTTCTATTAGTTTGATGCTCGTCGCAGCTGTTGTCACGCTGAAAAACACTGCCAGAACTTCATCGGTGGAAAAATCTGATCGCAATGCTAATATGTAGCTGTCTGTGAACATGTCAAACCAGCGATCAAAGATCACAGATTTTAGCCTAGGATTTCAGGAATCTTTTAGCATTTCCCAAATTTGTCTCAAACGACCCAATCCCACAGTGTGAGCAGGGCTTTAGTCACGCGAATACTTAATTGCATGTTTGGTATGAACCCAGAATAAGACAGCAGCAACAGCTTTATTGTAATGCGCAGATCCAAGGCAATGTTACACATTACACATGTCTACCCAACTGATTGTTCATTTAAGACATAAGAAACTGTTTATGAGCAAATGTGCTAACCAATCAGTGTTCTTATTATCTAACACTTTCAAAAAAATCATGACTCGAAATAAAGATGATATATACATAATAGACAAAAATCTTAAAATGTTGTTTAATATATGAACACGTTAAATGATTATATAAAATGATAATAAAATAACTCTTGAATTGGCTGATATTTATGATTTATCATCCCACAGCATTTTCATCAGTGAACAAGCACTTTTGAATGGCTGAAATCTTGTGTAATGGCTGGTTATGATGGAATCTTACACTAAAATGTGTTATTAGATGTAATTTGTTTCCAGTCCCCAAATATTTGAAGAAAATTTTAAATACTATAAGCAAGTTTAAATGTAACCTTGTAGCATAGTATTATTTGCTGTCCTTGTAGTATTTTCTAATATTCACATGTTCCTATGTGCAATGTTCATCCCAGTATGTTACAACTGCTATTCTTGTTTTCTTATTTTTTCTATTTTCATATTATCTGTGATGCTAAGCATTATCGGATGTTCCTACATAATATATAAATATAGTGCCATCTGCATTTCCTTTGAGTTGTTTCATGTTTCATTCTATTCTTCGACTATTTATAGCTTATCTCAGCATTACACATATCTTTTAAGATGGTTTTGTGTGAATTGTGTATGTATCTGCATTCATGCCCATATGCCAGTTTGTGCGTGTGTTCCAGCAGGGGTCTGTACACTCTGCTAACTGACCCATTTTCCATCGCCTCATGGGGGGGGGATGAAAGGCAGCATGGTTCTTCTCTCTTTCAATCTCTCTCCTCATCAAAGAGAGCAGGGAGAGCTGCTCAAACGCACCTTATTCACTGTTCAAATCTCTCTATCCCAGCATCCCCACATTGGCTCCATTGCAGCTCGGTTGGTGGCTTCATAACGGCCTTTTTATGTCTAAATAAGCTCCATTTAAAGTTTCTAACGGGTTTGCGTGAGCTGACACAGAAAAAACCAAGCATCTCTGGCGTGTTGCAGGGCTGCGATTCATATTTAATGCAATGCGGAGAGTGTGTGAGCGTGTCAATGCGTAGGAGGGAAGCGCCAGCTGAGGGTTCGTTTTTGAACGGAGAAAGAGCACGCAAATATCTTTTATATTCTACCGCAGTGTCAATTCCCTTATGGGTTTGCTCGTTTTCTGATCTCCATTTTTGCAGTGACCTGCAAAGGTGTTAGTGTTTGTCTCTTGTCGCCATTTTGTTTTAATTTCTAGCATCAAGGTTGTTGAAAGTCTGCCTTCAGGAAAAGTGGTCTACAGTATGAGGCCATTATATAACAGTCAGCCGTTTTGTCAAGTTGCTTTCAAACTTAAATGGAGGGGGGGTACCATGACATTTTGTTTTGAGATTTATTTTAAGTGTTAAGACCAGGACACAGTTGGTCAGCGTTGGTCTGTCTAGTTTGGTGTGTTCCACATGTCGCCTCTTGATGGGTTAACACTGGATCGAGTTGGCCAAATTCAGGATGTAGAATCCGCGTCGGCCGTCTGCTCAAGAAAGCGGTCTGATTGGTTATTCAACAACAAAGCAGAGTGCGAAACCAAAAACTGAATGTAACCAAATAAACAATTCAAGTCAAGAGGTACACAAAAAAGACGGCTGTAATTTCACTACATTTCTCAAATATTTGCAAACCTGAATTATTAGACATATTTTCATTAGCGAATCTCTCTAGGGTGAGTGACAGTTATTGTGATGATCCATTTCATATTCTGAATTTCCCTTTGTGGAATGAGACAACAGACTACTGCCACCCATGGGTGCATCCTCTCACGCAGGCGCGAAATGCGTTTCAGTTGGCTGCTGTTCGTTTGGTGTGTTCATGTGCAGTTATTTGGTCCAGATGGGACCAGAAACTGCTGACGCAACTGGACAACACAGTTGGTTTTTATTGGGTCTAGTTGTTTAGCTACAGGTTGGTGTGTACTGGCCTTTAGTGTTGGATTCTTGTGCAAATCATAGACCAAGTGCTAAAAAAAGTGCACGTTTGACAGAATATTTCTTTGTAAAAAATCCACACTTGTAGGTAGTTTTTTTTTTTCTTTCTTTTTTTTCAAACATGGCTCTAGCTGACATCATTAAGGGTAGAACTCCTTATATGGCCACTTCTCATGGTAAAGCATGCATGTGCACACAACGGCGAAAGCACTTCCATTAACAGGCTTCAATGAAGATAACGGCTGAATTACGCTTCTGCGTCAAAGTATGTGACTGTGCGAAGACTGCGCCGGACAAGCCAGGTGCTCTCGACGCAGAAGTATAGCAGTGCACAGGACTTTCTGGAGAATAGCTCAAAATAAGTGTGTTTTGGTTGTAAATGGAAGTCGACATTGTTCAGTCATAGGTAATTCAATTCTTCCACAGTAAGTTTTAAATACTTTAGCTGACTCCCTGAGTTTTTTTTTTTTTTTATAGAATGTGACTTATTTAAAATGCATCACTTTTATATTTCAATGGCAATGTGTCTAGTTTATCACTCGACACCACAGCTATACGCTGCAGTAAAGATTAGAGCTGCTGGATTCACAACATGTAAATTCATCAACTTCTCCAGAAATAAGTATTTGTTTTAAGTAAGTGGCTTTTGAAGTGGAGAAGAATAGAGTAAACAATCTAGTTACCTAAACAGTGTGATTGTCATATTATGTCTAAAATTATTATCAATACTGTCTTCCGTAGATATTTTACAAACCACAAATGTTTTGTTTTGATAGAAATGAATAGTAAATATGTGTATTCAAATGTCTGCAACCCAAACCAAATATTATTTAATTGAAAACACTGAAATATTTGGACTGTTGACTCAATCCATAATTCTCTTCAGAGTTTTGGTTTTCCCAGAGAGAATCGCAAAGCTACAAACTTCTCTTAAAAGTGTAAAAAACATCTAAAGGCTTTTTCGGGAAAAGATGGATACAGTCCTACTCTGTAGATACTCAAGATTAATTTGAAATTGGCTCATTATATAAAAATAAAAAATACAGATGCCAAAAACCATTAGAGATGGTACTATGTTCAATAACTAATAGTATTACAATACTGAATCCGTGGCTAATATCAGATGGTCAGACAATGATTTATCTTTTATAAATGGTTAAAATATTGGTGTCTGGGATACAGCAAGTCCAGAGACTCTAGTTACCTCATGATTTTGTAAAATATTTGTGAGGGAAATGACTAAACAGTGGTCATAACTTTCATCCATTGAAATCTTTCTCAATTGAAATGAGTGGAGACTTGGACTCAGAAACTGTTTTTATACATCACTACTTACTAAGCAGATTACATATCATTTGTGGCAGTACACTGCTTCTGGGGGGGGGTTTAGGTTCAGGACAAGCATGTGGTAATATGGAACTGCAGTGAAAACAGACCATGGGGAAATTTGCATATAATTAGCTATCTGTTAATCTGATATATGTTAGCTCTTTTTGCAAAAAATTAATTTTGATTGTTTTTTCCATCTCAAATAAACACATTTCATCAGCTGTGGCTAGTGAACTCTGTGGATAATGTCCTGCTGCTTTTTATAGAATACAAATATTAGAATGTGCGTTAATCAGGTCATGACATGCATTACAAAGAATTCTGTCCAAGGCTTCTTCTCTGTGCCAGCAGGTGGTGTAAACCTACAAGGATTTCAGTTGACAGCTGACTTAGCATTAAATGCGATTAGTATTACATTAGTTTTTCTTGGAATCAAATTCACAGTTTGTAACCAGGTAATGTGTTAATTAATATAATTGGATTTTTTATATGATTATATATGTAATATGAAATATTTTCTATTATAATGTTTTATTAAATAGTTATGTATTTATTGTATTTTACAATATGTAAAAGAAATATATATTCTTTATGGATAAATTGAAATTTATGTACTACATATAATTGGACTTTTAATGTTTATATTTCATAGTACATGTTTGATTTATTATTTATTATGAAATATGTAATTCAATGTAATATGTATAATTACACATTTCATATTCCTAGAAGTTTCCTATTAACAAATATCGGTAAATCTTGTAGAGATAACAGTTTGGTTCATTAAAAAACTAATTGAAACCATCATAATAGGCTTGGATTTAAAAGGTATAGTTCACCTAACAATGATTTATACAGTTATATAGTGTAACCAAACAGCTATTTTCTATTGACTGTTTTTCCTCCATCACAACTACAAACATGTTTTGTTAAAGGATCATTCAGAAGTGGTAATGTTTGGTAAAATCATATGTGCTAACTGACCTGATCATATCCTTTAAAGGCATGGTCTGGTTTATAGAGCTGAACAAGCAAAAGTGCCGGATCATCATCAATTTTTAGGGTAAAGTTTCTGTTTATACCATAAGTAGGTTTATTTACCTCTGGCAAGTCCAAAGGTAAATCTGTAACTAAACAGAAAATTCACTTGGGAGCTTTTCATTAGTGGTTTGTATAAATTAGGATTGTTCTGATACCAGTATAACCCACCCACAAATCAAAAAGATGGTATCGGATCAGTTTATGGTTTCAAATACTCGCCGATACCAGTGCCAGAATATTTGCAGTATCTTTGAGTATTTGAAACCATAACTCGATACCATCTTTTTGATTTATTTGATTTGTGGCTGAACTTGTTTCAGTAAAGTACAGTAAATAATATTACTGTTGAGTGTCTAGTAATAAAAATGTCAGATAATAAAAATACTCTACTTCATTGTATGTATTTGTATGTGTTTTATTAATGTATAAGTCTAAAGCACACAGTAAATTAATTCTGTCAGTTTATACACAGTTATACACAACTGTTTCTATAGATAATACACTCAGGTATCAGTTCAGAGCTCAATATCACTGATTCCCTGAGCTCAGGTATTGGTATCAGGAATGAAGGGAAAAGGTCTCAGAACATTGCTAGTACAGGTATCAGTGCTTAAACTACAGTATAGATTGCACTATGCACTCAGTTGGGTAAAACTATGATAGAGTTTTTTTCCCCTCTCAGCCTGTCAGCTGATTTCTTGAAATGAGGTAAAACTGTGATGAAGACATGGAGCAGGTCTTTCTCTCACTCATTCCCATTGAGAGCCGTAGCTCTTTACTCTCTAAGCTTCAGCTAATAATGTGGATGAGAGGCAGTGCGCAGACTGCACCTGAGAATCTCTGTGGTCTGTATCAGATATCTTACATGGTGCAGGAGTGATGAAACCTGCCAATCACAGGCCTGTCGACACTGGAGCGCAGCAAGAAACATTTTTTTTTTCTCTGAGCCTTTTATCTCAGATGAAAGTCTTTCCCCTGTGAGTCTTGCCAACACTTCCAAGTGTAGCAAATGGGCCGGAGAATACCTGCTAAAGTCAGCATGTTTCTACAGCCCTCACTGTTCTGTTCCTCTCTGTTTATCTTTTTTTTTTCTTCCTCATGTCCATTCACCTTGTCGTGGGATCAGGTTTGAGGTTAAAGGGATAGCTCACCTAAAAATTTAAATTATGTCATCATTTACTCACCCTTTACTTGTTTCAAACTTGGGCTGCACGAGAGAAATCTGATATTGCGATATTTTATTTTTCTGCGATAAATATTGCAGTATAAAACAAGATAGATTGAATAGCGTTATTTGATGGTTGTCTGGGGAGTCTAACAGTATTCAGTTATAAAAGTTGAATAATCACAATGCAAATATGCTTTTTCTTACGTTGTTTTGTCTCGTTTCTAGCGCAAATATCAAAACATTCTTAGAGCAAGTAAAAATATTGTTTCATTTTGCCCGTCAGAAGGAATAAGTGAAAATGAAGAGTTTTGTCCTTAAAACAAGCAAAATGGCCTGGCAGTTGGGTAAGTGAAATAATCTTGTTTTAGCTTTGCATAAATCATATATATTCAGTATAAATACAGTAATTAAATACAATTCTGTGGCTCCTGTTCAACTATAATTCAGACTCCATTCATTCATTCATTTTCTTTTCGGCTTAGTCCCTTTATTAATCTGGGGTCGCCACAGCGGAATGAACCGCCAACTTATCCAGCATATGTTTTACGCAGCAGATGCCCTTCCAGCTGCAACCCATCACTGGGAAACATCCATACACACTCATTCACACTCATACACTATGGACAATTTAGCCTACCCAATTCACCTGTAACGCATGTCTTTGGACTTGTGGGGGAAACCGGAGCACCCGGAGGAAACCCACGCCAACACGGGGAGAACATGCAAACTCCGCACAGAAATGCCAACTGACCCAGCCGAGGCTCGAACCAGCGACCAGCTACCCACTGCGCCACCGTGCTGCATAATTCAGACTCAACATTGCATATTCTGCTATGTGACTATTGCGGATGTACACATTGCGATATCGATGCTGAAACAATATATTGTGCAGCCCTATTTTAAACCTTTTCGACCACCAGCATTGTCTGTGCCCTGACAAACTTTTTGGGTAATGGGTTACAAAGTGGAGAATTCTCAAAACTCTGCTCCTCTTGTATCAGTGTAGATTGGCAAGGTTATTATAGTTTTAAATTTGTTTTTATTTTGGTACTATTTTTAAATTTTCTGTAATTTTTTGTTTTTGTTTTAGTTTATTTAATTTATGGTTTTGTTTGTTCTTGTTTAGTTTTATTTAGTGAACACATTCGTTTAGTTTTTATATGTTTTAGCTTTAGTAATTCTAGATAATCAGAGTTAAGAGAACACCTCCAGTGTCAACCAGAGCAAAGTTTAGTGTTGGCACATGCAGCTTACGTTAACTCTAGTGCAAACCTCTTAGTAATAAAAAAATGATAATGGTAACTCAAAACCAAATGCTACTTAAACAAATAAAATTGGAAATGATAAAGAATTTAAACTTATTTATGTTAAAGAATCATGTATGTATGTAAACATGCCTAGTTTACATTTTTTTATTTTTAGTTTTAGTTTTGGCAGCTGAAGAAAATGTGCTTGGTTGTAAAGCGCATCTACAGGTCAGATTCATCTACATCTGCAGGTCAGATTTTCCACCAAAGTATAAGTGCTTAATAATTCTGAAAACAATAATTATTTTTGCTAATTATTATTTTATTTCAGTTAGTTTTTCAGTGACTGTTGCTAGGTTTAGTTTTTCATTTATATATTTTTATTTTTATTTCATTTCAGTTAATAAAAATGTTTTTGACTAATATTTTTAGTTTTAGTTTTAATTTATTCAAATAACCTTGGTACCAAGTGACCAGAAGACTGGCAGAACAATGGTGGATTACAGAGCTGTGTTTTTGTTCTGCAAAGTTTATTAGTATTATGACAACAAAACCTGGTAATACCGAAACATGTCAGCTATTTTTAAATCCACCAGTGTGTCCTGGTTATGTCTATTCTGTATAGAAGGACTTCATGCACATGCTCACTACATTCTTTTATGAATTTAGTGCATCCTGCGGCTCTGTAGGTGTTTGTTTACAGCGCCACATATAGGTGTGGGATACATTTTACACCACTTTAACTTTTAACTTGGACGCAGACATTTCTTGAAATTAAACGTGTATGGATGCAAAACATTTCGAATCTGTGAAAGAAAAAAGCATGATCATTGTCATCTGGACATCTCGTAAGTCTGGTTGTGAGCTCAAGTTGAACTGTTTAGTTTTATTTTTATTCTTTTTTTTAAATGAACATTTTAGATTTTGCACTATATACAACAAAGCCCGATATCCACCCAACAGAAAGGTAAAATATAATAAAAACAGTAATAGGGGAATAATAGGTATACACTCAATCAGGATTGAAACATAGTTTTTACAGTCTCTCTTATAGTTGACCAAAATTGTACATTGTACACAACTGTTGCTTTTTTTGTCAAAGTACTCCAAATGTTTCAATGCTACTTTGCCTGAGTAAAAAACATAAAACACCACCATGATTCAGGTGCAGGTTTTCATGTTTTCTTCCTCAAACTGTCCCTCACATTTCCACTGCAGTAAAGTGATTGAATCAAGGGCTTCAGTTAATCTTGAAGGGGACTAAGGACAGATGTTTGAATCATTCCCGGTGCTGTGAAGTGTGAACTGCATAACGGAAGTGCCGAACTGCCTGCGTTAACACAGGGATGTGCAATGTTTGTTTTTAGATCTGTTGTAGTCACGATATCGCACAGTAGCATTACATCAAAGTTCATTCCCCAAGTCTGTTGGAACACATGGCCGCTCTGCAACAGCCTGCAGGGGTTTCTTTCCAGTCACGAACTTGATAATTAATCATTTATAATAATTAGAAGTGTTGCTTGAGCTTCAAATTGGCATATTAGAATGATTTCAGGATAATCATATGAAACTGAACATGGGAGTAATGATGCTGAAAACTCGACTTTGCCAGCACAGGAATGAATTACACTTTGGAATGTATTAAAATGAAAAGTTATTTTAAAATGTAATACTTTGTCATTCATTCATTCATTTTCTTTTCGCCTTAGTCCCTTTATTACTCTGGGGTCGCCACAGCGGAATGAACCGTCAACTTATCCAGCATATGTTTTACGCAGCGGATGCCCTTCCAGCTGCACTGGGAAACATCCATACACACTCATTCACACTCATCCACTACGGACAATTTAGCTTACCCAATTCACCTATAGTGCATGTCTTTGGAATTGTGGGGGAAACCGGAGCACCCGGAGGAAACCCACACCAACACGGGGAGAACATGCAAACTCCACACAGAAATGCCAACTGATCCAGCCGGGGATCGAACCAGCGACCTTCTTGCTGTAAGGCGATTGTGCTACCCACTGTGCCACCGTGCTGCCCCTACTTTGTCATTTTAATATTTTAAGGAAATAAGCAAAAGAACATCTTCATAAAACAGTATAACGTACATTTTGAGTGTACTTTTAACAGAAATTACACAATTTTACAAAATGTTAATTGGTAATAAAGCTGTGATTTAATAAATGTTAAATGATTTCATTTATCATTTACTGGAGGTCATTACTGTACTTTTTTTCTCATGGTCATTTAAGTAAATAATGTTTTTATAACCAGATATTAGGAACATAATATTAATACATTTATATTTATATAGCACCTTTCCGGAGCTCAAGGACAATTTACAATGAATGTAACAAAGAAGAGATAGTACGAACAGATATTGAAAGAAACAATGATCAATGAATTTTAACATTACGATTCGATTGAAATCTCACTTATAAGTCTCTGTTTTTTTGTTGTACAGAGAATTCTGGTTTGGGTTTATGAAAAAAATGTTTGGAGAATTACTTTTGTAGTGTTTTAAACTTTTGAGTTTCTTTGTTCTGTTAAACACAAAAGGAGATATTTTTAAAAATGTTGGTTGCTGTCACCCATTGATTTCCATAATAAGAAAAAAAAATTATATGGAAATAAATGGGTGCCAGCTAACAACATTTTTCAAAATAACTTCTTTAGTGATCAAAAGAAAGAAACTCAAATGGGTTTTAAACAAGTGAAAAGTGAGCGAACTATCCCCCTCAAGCTCTCATGAATGAGTGCGAGGTCAGTTTTTCTTTTCTTTTGGCCTGCTGAGAAGACAGGTGGTTGCTCATGGTACGTCCTCTTCAGTCCAGGACTCTTGAAACATCATTTCATTAAAGCAGCTTTCACGGTCTGGCCTGCAATTATCAGATTCCTGTGTCTTTCTTGGCCTTGAATTTAAAAAAATGAAGTAACACACAGATCAAGATCACACTACACAATGTCTGCTTTGAAATAGATCCCTTGAGAGTTGGATTTTGAAGTGAAGATATTACGGTTTGTGCATTCAGTTAAGAAACACATTTCCACATCGATTCATTTATATAAAATATAATTGGTGGTATGTTTGTAGTGCACACTGAAAACAATGATTCATTGGATTTACTAAATGTTTTTAAGTTGAGTGCCAACAATTTATAGGGACTGAATTTAAACAAATTAAATTTTGTAATGTTTAACTTAATTTGTTTAAATTAAGCGCATGTAAATTGTTTGCAACCATTGTTTGCAGTTGAATTATACACTGCGACTTGGTGGCTCAGTGGTTAGCACTGTCGCCTGACAGCAAGAAGGTGGCTGGTTCGAGCCCCGGTTGGGTCAGTTGCCATTTCTGTGCGGAGTTTGCATGTTCTGCCAATGTTGGCGTGGGTTTCCTCCAGATGCTGCGGTTTCTCCCACAGTCCAAACACATGCGCTATAGGTGAATTGAATAAACTAAATAGTTTGTAGTGTATGTGTGTAAATGAGTGTGCATGGAGGTTTTCCAGTACTGGGTTGCAGTTGGAAGGGCATCCACTGTGTAGAACGTATGCTAGACAAGTTGTCGGTTCATTCTGCTGTGGCGACCCCTGATGAATAAAGGGACCAAGACCAAGGAAAATGAATGAAGAATGAATTATACACTATTTGAAACCTTTTTCCAGAAGTTTCCCTGAACCCTTTGTATGTTTTGAAGACACGTTTGCCTAAATCTCGTTGTTTGTAAAGTGCCTGGACTACTGCTTTCATTTCATGGCATGCAGTGGGAAATCTTACACTGGAGAATATTTCCGCAATCAGTCAAGCTGCAATCTGTGCCACATGCCGTTCTAAATAACTCTACCCCAGCGTCATTTTTATTCAGCTGCATGCAAACATATGCAGAAAGAATAATGCTATATGGAAGACAGAAACATGTTTTATATTCTCGCAATTACCTCCGTGTATCATGCGTTCTACATTTGAGGGTGTGCCTGCTTTATATTCCATTCCCTGTGTTGAAGTATTCAGAAGCTATGAAGTCATGCAGTCACATTGATGATAGAACATGTGAAGGGCGATGTGTTGCAGCAAGAGCGTGTGGCACGTACCTGCTTCCTAAGCCTGATTTTCTTTATGACAGTTCTGTGGCTGTGATGAAAGGATGAGGCACGTTTGAAGTTGGTCAAAGTCACGTGCAGAGGTGTATCATTTGCCTAAACTGATTTTCTATAGTCTTGCCGGTGCAGAGATTTTACAATCACAGCCGTTTTGAAAGATCTGGACCATATTTGGTGGATGTGGGTTGATGAATTTATTTTTTATTATTTAAAAGTATGTAGACATACGATGAAAACATAAATAGAATACAATTAGGGCTGCACTGTGAATTGAAATGCAATTGCGATTTTTCCATTGGCTATGTGATCAGTAGTAAATTTCGTCAGAAGGCCAGAGGGGGAGCTCTTGTATGGAAACTGCAAGTATGTTGGAAGTCAGAGGCCCAGAAAATCAAACAAGATTTAACTGCTTTTATTGATTCATCGTGATTAATAATCACACTGCTATGGAAGTATCTCACAGAAGGGTTTATTTCAGACGCTCGGCTGAATCTATGAACCAAGTTTGTCGTAAATTTTTACATTTTATAAAATGTTTTATAAAACGTTATTAAATATGGTATTTTCCAACACAATTTCTCAGCAATTCGTAACTTTTTTTAAATTTTATTTTGTGGCTAATTCGTAATTCATAATTCGGATTTGTACATTTTTGTATGATTTTCTCATCCCCCAATGTTTGATATGAGGGCATGTCTATTTTTTCCTTTTTCTTTTTTTAAAGGGCACCTATGATAAATCTAATTTTGTAAGCTGTTTGGACAGAACTGTGTGTAGGTATAGTGTGTCCACTGTCATATCAGAGTAATATAAACACAAGTCTCTTTTTTTTTATTTTATTTTTTTATTTCCTGACATTAAAATAGGATCCAAATCCCTCCCATTTTGAGGCCCACCGCAACGTGACGTAGTAGTGTGGTTTTCCCCGCCCACCGTATTGATTGACAGGTGCTATGTCTTCATAATAACATGTATACACATGTCCACGGAACATTTTTGCAAAGAAACTTTGAAGAAGAATGGGAGAATGAACATAACTTTGTGCTTAGGCAAAATGTAACAAACTAGAACAAAAGTAATTGATTCGTGAAACCAAAGACTGTTTAACACACCCAAAATGATTTCAAAGTCAGGGTTAATGTCCGAATGACAAGCCGAGGAATATGGCAATTTCTTTTAACAAAAATATTTCATTACTGTGTTTCATTATTAAATTAGTTTGTGGCACTTTTTGATGTAATATTTTAATTCTTGTTTGGTCAATTCTTTTATGTGAAACCAATAATAATAATAATAATAGTAATACAATATTGTAAAAACATATAAATGTGTTAAACTCAACCTCATAAGACACTGAAACACACAGGTCTGATGGTCTATAAAATTATTCCCCATTTTGTTTTAAAGTCAGTTTTTGTTTTCTTTATATCAGTTAATCTTAAATCGTTTTATGAAAAAAAAAACTTATTATACAGAATGTACAAAGCATCTTTGATAGCAGTGATTACAATGTACTCTAATGCATGTGTTTTTTTTCCCTTCATGAAATTGAAATTTAGCTGAAAATGATATGGACGTTTTTCAAAGCTGTAAAACAGCTGATTCATTCATTCATTCATTGATTCATTCATTCATTCATTTTCAACCGCTTTTCCGGGGCCGGGTCGCGAGGGCAGCAGTCTTAGGAGAGAACCCCATACTTCCCTCTCCCCAGACACTTCCTCCAGCGTGTCCTGGGTCTTCCCCAAGGCCTCTTCCCGGTGGGACATGCCTGGAACACCTCCCTAGGTAGGCGTCCAGGAGGCATCCGAAACAGATGCCCGAGCCACCTCAGCTGACTTCTCTCGATGTGGAGGAGCAGCGGCTCTACTCCGAGCTCCTCCCGGGTGACAGAGCTCCTCACCCTATCTATAAGGGTGCGCCCTGCCACCCTGCGAAGGAAACTCATTTCGGCCGCCTGTATCTGAGATCTTGTCCTTTCGGTCATGACCCAAAGCTCATGACCATAGGTGAGAGTAGGAACGTAGATTGACCGGTAAATCGAGAGCTTTGCCTTTCGGCTCAGCTCCTTCTTTACCACAACGGACCGGTACATCGACCGCATTACTGCTGCCGCTTCACCAATCCGCCTGTATTCAAACTGGTATGAATACAAATATATAAAGAATTTGTCAGATTTGTTAAATACTCAAATGATGCGCGTGACAAAATTCCACAAAGCCACAAGGACATGTTGGGGAGATTGTTTTGATTCTTTTTAGAAATCTTCCCAATACATTTTTGTGTCATCAAAAATTAAATCAATCATTGAAATCAAAACTATTCAGGTGATGTGACCAATGTTATTAACTATTACAGTTTTGCACTAAACGAGTTTTACAGCTTTTATCTGCATACTGTATTATTAAGATGAGCTATTGGGACAGTGTATCTGTAGATGCTGGAGAAGAGGGGGTCCTGACAGGCAGGTGGGGCTCATTGGTGATTTGAGAGGGCAGGGGGAGAGGTGATGGTGAGAAAAGCTGAACAGAATGGATCTTAATGAGCCTCTTCTAATCCGCCTAAATCTCTGTAACGATTCCACAAATGTCAGGCTGGAGTTGAAGGCGAAAGGAAGACACATGGATTTGGGCTGTGAGATAAGAGGGGTAATCTTCCATACCCACACCTCCCTCCTTACTGAGAGAAGGGGGTGATGGAGAGGGGCCGGAGGGCAGATGAAAGTGCTGCTCAAAATGTAATGTGATTTAGTCTGTGTATACTGCTGTTAAATGCTGGCGCATCGTTATCTACATGCATTGCAAAAACTGTCGATCATATGGAAGAGCAGTGAACTGTTAATATGTATAATTATAAAGAATATCATCATTGAAATTAATAGACAAATATAACAAAATTAATAATAAAAAAAAACATTACCACTAAAGAAGTCATATGCATATTTGGAGCTGAATTCATTTTTTCATTCATTCATTTTCTTTTCGGCTTAGTCCCTTTATTAATCAGGGGTCGCCACAGCGGAATGAACCGCCAACTTATTCAGCATATGTTTTACACAGCGGATATGTTTTACCCAACACTGGGAAACACCCATACATCGTGAGGTGAGGTGAGGTGATCGTGCTACCCACTGCGCCACCGTGATGCCTGGAGCTGAATTCAATTCAGTGAAATTCAAAAACTTGAGCTTACTTTAAAAAAAAAAAAAGGTTAATATATTTTTTTAATAAATTACTATATCAGTGTTTAATTACTTTTTACATGACATATTTTTGTAATTATTTGTGATATTTAATAACAAATTTTCGGTGGGAAAAATTTGACTCTTTCAAGAAATCGCCTAAGTTTTTTTTGTGTGTTCCACTTTTTCACCTCTAGTTAAGCTTTATGTAAATGCAAAACATCAATGAAAGAAACGTTGAACTGAATATATTCTCGAAAATAGAAGCAATAATATGCTCAAACAAGCTACTTTTTGAGCTGTAGAGTGTTTCTTCTTTCTCCTGGAGCCCGGGTGGGTTTAAAGGTTTTGATGGACAGAGACGTGGAAACCCAACCCCCGCGTTTCCGCTGGATAGAGCTGTGACCCGGAGTGGAGTTTGAGCGGAGCAGATTCACTTCACGCTAATATTCAGTGTTTATTTTGTCACGCCAAAGCAAACACTCGGGCTTGCAGTGCTAATTCTATTCATATGAAGATCAACTTTACGTTTATGCGTAGATTTATTGATGTATGTGCACAGAACGTCACACACGCTTGTATAACCTGCGTTTGATATTTGCATCAAGCTCCATAGATGATGACAAAATAGGTGCGTTCTGTGAGTTATTCTTGTTAGCCTGCTGACTGGTACGTGTTGCAGTTATGCATTTCACATTGATTTAATTTCTTTTTCACGTACTATGATTTAAATAAATGATGCAAGTCGTATGTAACATAGCGAATGCTTAATCTTGGAGAAATCCGTTCCGGGTTTTCATTCGGCTATAACAGGATGATTTGTGTGTATACGGAGCACACGGGGCAGATAGAGAAGAGAAGCGGGTATGGATCTGTAGGTCCTAACGCTGTCTGTCTCGTTTCCCGGGACTCTAGTTCTGCATACCGTGAAGCACGAGCTTCGGGTTGTGCATGTTACATTTGAATGAGAGTGAGAACTAACAACGGCGGGAAACAAAGGCACGGACGGTCCGGTGCAAAAGGAGCAAGCTGGCTGCGCGGCGGGGGATGCACGGGCACAATAGGGAAGACCACACTCTTCTGCTTTAAAGGACAGTGTTGCAATAACATTTGCGCCCCAGACGGACAAGACTCGCTGCGGGAGGCAGGAATTGAAGCCGGACTTTACTTTTCAGGGAAATTTGGCATGAAGGAAAGGACGGAGTTTACATTGGATGTTTAGGCTGCCTGAGGGAATATTTCAGAATTTTTTGAAACTACAAATATAGTCAAACGAACGCGCCGGGAGAGCGAATGAAAATTAGGTTTTTTGCCACCACAGCAAATTTGTAAACAGGCACTTCTTCAACAGAGTTATTATTATTATTATTATTATTATTATTATTATTATTATTATTATTATTATTATTATTATTATTATTATGTGCTCTGGGAATTACTAGCTGTGTTGAAATCAGACTAGAAACATATTTGAAGGGAATTAATTTACTTGATTGGTTTGCTGAAGAATGTACTTACTTGATGGTAATTACCCGGAAAGGATGGAGCGGGGCACGCCACAAAGAAAAACAGTGTACCGGATATCTTTGACATTGGTGAAGAAAGAAAATCTGCAGGACGGCGGAGGCTCGGCGCACCGGCGATTGGAGAACCCGAAAGTGAGCGCGTACCGGCGTGAGGGAGCCTCCGAGGCGCAGCGGAGCTCCCAGCTGGAAGAACTAAAAGAAGTGGAGGACGAGACTGACGAGTTTTCGGCACACTCGTACATGAGGAACTTCAGGACCTTTAGTACTGGACATCTAGAATTGGGAAGGTTGAAACTCTTAAAGAGGGCGCAACATTCACATAAAGAAAGGGAATTAAATCAAACGTGCATTCTGCCGGAGAACGGACAGAGCAAGGCCATTGTAAATGGGGCACCATGGGAAAAAAGGGCAGAAGATGTAGCTGAAAGTGACAGATTGAAACTTGATGCTGAGCATGGAAAAGTCTGCAGCACAGCTGCTGCTAACGGAGAAAAAACAGGCATTAGAAAGAAAATCCTCAAGACTTCCAGGAGCACAGAGGAACCGGTTAGTACATGGTCAGATGAGCCCTCTGAGGAACCCAAGAGTGTCAAGACGGCTAAAGAGAGCTGCATCTCCTCTTTGCTGGCTAAAGGGAATGGGAAATCACCCAAACCAGCACCTCAAACCCCTCCAGCTAAGAGACATCCAAGTCTGCTGCGGCGTAGTTTTAGCTTTCGCCACTGGACAGGTGGAGAACTGATCCGCATTCGGGCTTTGTCCAAAGAGAAGCACCACAGCAGCTCAGGCTGCATTGGCCATGATGGAGAGAGGAATCAGGCTCAACCTGGTGTGGTTCTGCAAAACATGGCTTTTGCTGAGACTGACTCCGCAGAAAAGCGAAACACCTTAGATGTTGGCGAAGTGCTGAACAAAACAGACTCTGTGACAGAGCTGGGCCGCAGGGAGAGGATGAAGGGTAAGAACCGGACATTAGACAACAGTGATCTGCTCAGGCTGTCGGATAAATCTTTGGCAGACAAGGAGGGTTTTATTCGAGGGATGGGCTCTCGTTCCAGCGGGCAGGAAAGAAAACTCATCCGGTTCTTCAGCGGAATCTTTTCAAAGAAAGATGGGACGTCCACACCTTTGAGCAGCCCCAGTAACCGAGCTCTCCGGAAGAACGGCCTGCTGGGAGCTCAGCAGAGAGCAGAGATGGGCTACTCGCAGTCCAGCTCTGAGAGTGTTAACGGATGCCCACTGGACGGTAATGGCTTTTATCATCTTTCTCTCTGCTTTTTTATATAGCTTCACATGTTATAATGCAAAAGGATGCTGTGTTTGCTATTATGAACCTAGGACAGTGGTTAGAGGGATGTGTGTTTGTTTTGGACAGGAAGGTGATGTTTAGCTGCTTCTCTGCAGGCCTCCTATGTTTGTGTTTCATTATACGCTGTGCTTGCAGCTTACTCTGAGAGCTGGCAGCCTTGTTTGCAATGCCAAGTGTTTACATTCTTGAACCGTGAATGTGAAAACCCTCATTTAGTGCGGTTTTCATTCTTTTAGCATGTTCTGTTCTTGTTTCTGATAATGCACATTGTCTTTTCCCCTCGTGTCTTTTTCTTTTGTTAAGTTAAGTAGATTGCACTATTCACATGCATGTCCTTTTTTCCCCTGGATCCATTATCTCAGCGTCTGTGTTACTGGTGACAGCAGGTCAGCTGTGAAGGCCACCATGCTCTGCTGTCAGTAATATGGTAATGGAGAGCTGCTGGTAGATACCGTGTGGAGTTTCATAGAGATTGTAATGAATTACCAAACACTATCTCCTGCCTGTGAGGTCAGCAAACCCTCCTGAAAGACAGATTGCCCATGTCTGCGAAACAGGCCTTCTGGTCAGGGGTTTCTGAACTTTTATTTTCATAATGTGATGATACTCTTGCAATGCAATTTAATCTAAGACACGTTTTATATTTATTACGGCAATGTTTTTTTTTTCGTTCTAAAATGAAATATATTGGTCGATTGTTGTTGTTATTGTTATTATTATTGTTATTATTATAGTTATTGTTGTAAATATTGTCTTTAGAATATTTACATACCATAATTAATGTTTAATGGATAAACGGTTAAAAAACAAACAAAAAAAGATTAATATATTTGACGAAAAGGTGTATAAAAAGTGGTGGGGAATGGGGATTACAGGTATTTATAATTAGTTTAAAACAACAAAATAAAACTGTAATATCAAGCATGCAAAAAAATAAGTATAATTTAGCTTACATTTTTTCAAAGAGTAGAATCTGTCCTGTTAAAAAAATGTTTTGCCAGACAAACAAACAAACAAACAAACAAACAAACTAACTAACAAAAGAATCACTTTCACAGCATGATTTACAGAAAACCCCTTATAACATTTCATTCATTGTTGCATTAGATCATATGCCAAAACAAAAAGCAGTTTTTGTAAAGAATAAAAAAAAAAGAAAAAAATTAAAATGCGATGCAGATCATACTGGTCACATATATTTTTAAATGTTAACTTTTACACCAAAAAAACAAACATCTGCTGAATGAACATCCTGAACTGGTTAATACTGTCAAATCTTATTTATTTATTTTTTTTTTTGTATAGCGCTTTTTTTACAGTAAATATTGTTTCAAAGCAGCATTACAGAAGGTGCACACTATTGCTTTACAATCAGAATCATTCAAGTTGAGGTCATTAAATACCATAACTTTATTAGTTACTAATAACTTAACTAAATTAATAATAACTAAATTAACTAACTAATAGCTTTTTCTTAATCACAAATTAGTGAGTGGATATCATAGGCAGGATGTTCAAACCAAAAGAAAAAGGTTTTAGTTGACCAACTCTGTAAAATAATTTTATGTGATGGTAATGGGGCTTAGAATTTAACTGGATTTTTTTTTCTTTCTCTCAAAATTGTGTCAGAGGCAAAGCTCAGCTAAGGGAGATATTTCAGGACAATGTTAATGATCAGGTCAGTGCTAATGCCTGTAACATGGCACGTCTGTTAGGGTAAGACAGCACCTTAGCTGATTAGCTCTTTCCACATTCCCCAAATTCCACAAGCATTCTTGACTCTTCAGAAGAAGTGCTTTCTTAACAATTGGATAACGATCTTACATTGAAACAGTGTCACGTTTCCTTTAAAATGAACCGCTTTACCTGGAACTGTTTAGTGATGCACCTGTCTATCCATCAATTGGCCAATATTTTTCTTTAACAGGAAATTCAGCCTGGATATTTTTAAATGGCTTCAACAAAAATGCAAACAAGTGCAGGCGATGGTTATGCATTCTAAACGAATTCTAAGCACTCAGCACATGACATACCAGTACAGTGCTCAACAAAAACTATTACATCCCATTTTGAAAATGAATATTTTTATTTATTTTCCAGTGAACATAAGTAATATATTTTGGTACATTTGAACAAAACAGATTTATTAATTGGGATATATATATATATTTATTAAAATAATATTTTAGTCACCAAACATTTTTAGAAATAGAAAGATAATACATTTAAATTCATGCAAAATATTGGGAAAAAAAATTACAAACTACAAAATTTCAACAAAATTGCATACATTTTTGTTTCTCTTGAATTTTGCTCTTTTTTTAAAAACAATAAATAATAAAAAAAAAAGAAAATCTGTATTTAACATTTTTCCCTAACATATAAATTTGTGTGTACTGATTTTGGACTGTTATCATAAGTTATTTTGTTAGATTAGCTTCAGTACTGGCTAATCTAATGTATATGCAAAAATGTAATATTATAAAGCTTCTTATAGAAAATATTAATCTAAATGAGAGATTTGTGAGGGGTGTATTCGTATATGTTGAGCACTTTATTACCGTTTGTGACCAAATATTCTTTAAAAGTTCATCTTTTGCTTTCCACATATTAATGACAGACTTTATTTATGAATGAATTGTTTTAAATGTTGACCTATTATGTATTTTTATTGCAGTAATTTTATTCTAGAGTATCACTACTTTACTGCATTATTATTGATTTGTGTTAACGCTACTGAACGTAAACAAACTCCTTTTCTGATTGATTTCAATTTTAGAATGGTTTTCATTTTTGCTTTCATGGCAAAACTATGCAAGGCATTAGACACACCTGCCTCCTTTAGGGTTTATTTTTAGCTTGTTGCTTGTTTCATGACTCATGACTCTTTAGATCAGATCAGTTCAGTTCAGTTAGCATTGCTATGCTGGCTTGCAGCCGGATGGGGGTATGACTTTCATTTGTTTGACTCCATAGTGAACAGGATGTGAGATGGCACTGCAGTGTCAGCGTTATAAAGTCCTGCGGGGTAGTTTCCCAGATGGGTCCTGCGTATGGATCTGTTTGAAGGCAGCCGATGCTATTAGAGGACAGTTGCTGTCTTGTAACTTGAAAGCGCTGCCCTGAATCATTTACTAATAAGAGCAGAAATCTGTATTTAGGTAATAAAATGATCATATGTTTATTAGTACTTATACTGTGTAGCATAATGGTTTCATCAGGGCTGTGCAATATATAAAAAATTATAGAAATATCACATATGCATATACGCAATTTATTTGTCGCATTGCTTTGTAGTAAATGAATGATGTGAGAGTTCTCTGCACATCAGGCAGTCTAGTTACATGTCAACACACACCTCTGAAACCAAGCAGAGTGGACATGCTGGTTTTCTAAAATCCGCAACGATTTTAGTCCAAGCAATCAAGCCATGTTACAAAAGCAATAAGGCTGCAAAAAAGTAACTCCACTTTGTGTCAAGTGTTTTGGATTTCCTGGTTGTTCTTGATATGTTCTTTGATAAAACTATACCAGTGGAGCACGAATTTTGTGTGTTGTGAGAAGCCCATCAAAACATAGGGATCACTATCTAAATTGTAGTTGATTCACAGGTGTTCTGAATGTTTGCAAGCCACATAATATAGCTTAATTCATTCAGTAGTATTTCTTGCCTTGGAATAAGGCTAGGAGACCAGAGACAATGCCAGAGAAAATGCATGTCAGTACTAGGTGGAACAGCTTTAAAGGGGACCTATTACCTCCCTTTTTACAAGATGTAAAATACGTCTCTGATGTCCCTAGTGTGTGTATGTGAAGTTTTAGCTCAAAATACCCCACAAATAATGTTTTATGACTATTTGAAACTGCCCCTTTTAGGCTTCAATCCAAATTGTGCCTTTTTGGTGACTGCCGCTTTAAATTCAAATGAGAAGCTACAAACGCCTATGCATGGTGGCAGATTCAAAACAGGACTAACATTATCTTTGTGAGGAACTGAATGGCAAAAGAAGTGTCTCAGAAGAAGGAAGTCTATGGAGACTCTCAGTTCATTTGTTCCTAAAACTCCATTTAACAACCATTTATAATGCCTCTTATTCGATGACATTGTTCTACAGGTACAATATTCCACATAAAATGCAGAATGAGTAGAATTAGATGACATCATTTAATTCATTTGGCTTTTTTGCTTGTACTATATGTTTTGCTGCAATTAGTTTCGTAACACTAATGATTATGAAATGCAGAAGTTGCATTGCCCCATATCACGGATGCTCCCAGATTGAAGTGGCTGGAGGAAGTAATGGACTGGAGTTTTTCTTACAATGAGTCACTGGCTCGTTTTTTAAATATATATATATAT
>CAIGQW010055671.1:8672549-8689565 GCA_903798125.1 Danio choprae | reverse complement strand
TTGTAGTTGTTTTATTTTTATGTTTTAGTTTACATTTACACCACGCTTTAGTTTTTTTGGTAATGTTGTGCTTTTAACATATTTTTTTAGTATTTCTTACTAAACTAAAGAGGGTTTTATTTCAGTTAGTTGCCAAAGCAACATTTCAATTTACTTTGAATTTTCATAATGTATATTTTTCCATTTATCTATGAATGGAACGAATTTTTGTTTTGCTTAATGTTAACAAAACTTTTTTATTGCATTATTTGTTACTGTATGGTCAACACTTTTCTCTTAACCTAATTGGTTATGGGTTCTGTAATGTTGGGCCTAACAATACGTGATACGATTTATTGCTTTGCTTTATTAAACCCAAACACAGGTTATGATTTGAAATTATAGTTGTCCTGACTCCTCAACATTCTTTTCAGTCTTGCTATTCTCGCTGTGTATCATGGCTTTGTTGATTCAGTAGATTTCAGGAGTGATGTAGAGCAAAATAAGAAGGAAAGGTACATCAATAAATATTAATACAAATAACCATTATAAATATTTGATTTTATTTTCTGATATAATTATCATGCAGTCAATATTGGCACAAATAGAAAAAATTAATCAATTAAAATGTGTTCTGCATGTATTTTGTAATGAAACCCTAAAAAAATCTGCCATTATTAGTTATAATTAATTATTATTAGTTATAATAGCAATATCAGATTAAAAGAAGCAAGAAAAATGCTAATTTGCTATAGAAGTGGAATGCTATGTTCCATTTAATTTGTGTGTTAAACTGCAAGGCTTGACCCAAGTAAAAATGTCCTTCACGCACCTTGTTTTTCAGTTGCTGTTTTGCATAGGAACTGCTGTGCTGCCCACTGCTTTACTATGCTCTGGGATTTGAATGAGTTTTTGCCCATCTGTCTGTCTGTGTGTGAGTGGGTGTTGTGAAAAACTCTTGTATTTAGTTTTTTTTTTGTTATGTTATGTCTTCTCCATGGTTGTTTGCCTCTCTGTCTGTGCACAAAATGGAAAATGAAGGAAAAGATGGACACAGTGGTGAGATTTTGCTGGGGAATGTGAAACTGAGGGTGGGGGAAGCCCGTCTGGGTGTGCCAGATGAGATTTGGCTGCCCACGAGTTTGGAACATGGATGTAGAGGTGAGGAGAGATAGAGAGCAACACAGCTGTTCTCCTCTTATTCCCATCAACAAAACCTACATGTAGCTTAACTGACCGCTGAGCATTCGGCTATCATCGCTGCGATTATGGGTCCCACTCACGAGAATCTAACACACAAGAATGTACTGTTTATCGAAGTGTACATGCATCTCTAATGGGCTGAAAGACATTTTTGCTCAGTTCCTGCCATATGTATGTTGGATCATAAATATATAGGAAATACATGAGTCAATGTAAATGATAAATGTAATATTTAGCAAATATTCAGCAAACAGAAAGGAAAATGTGTTTATCATTTAGTCCTGAAGGTTTTCTTAATTAAAATGGTTTGCTGTTTTGTTTATTTGATTGATAGTTTATTTGCATTATGTGTGGGAATAAGGTTCTTAAAGTGTTAGTTGACCCCAAAATGAACATTTTCTTCTGTCAATAATTGTCATGTTCCAAACTCCTGAGACCATTGGCCCGTTTCCACTGAGTAGTACGGTACGGTTCGGTACGCTTTTATGGCCGTTTCCACTGGCAAAAAGGTACCAAAAAAGTACCGTACCACTTTTTGGGTACCCTTTGCAAACGGTACCTAGCACGTCAAAAGGGTGCCAAAAGGCGGAGCTAGACGCCAGAATGACAAGCCAGAATGAAAACAAAGGAACCGCAATGTTTTAAATACACAGCCGAGACATTACACCATAATAATATATACATATAATAACGAGCCATGGTCGACCCGAGCTCAAACAAACCTTGTCGTCGTCTTGACGAACAGCCACAAAGCCAAGAAGAAGAGCAAATTCTACCCTGTGCCCCATAGTTTTTTACGAGCCTGTCTAAAGCGTGAGTGGTTTTGCTTTCTCGCTTGCGCTCGCCTGCACGTCTATACTTCTTGAGCTGATGAAAATAACATACGTGTGATTATTGAAGTGCTTCTGACATCCAATCCTGTCAGAAAATAACAAATGCGAGACTGACGCACAAAAAAACAAAGGAGAAGCCGGAAAGTTTTGTGTGTAGTTTTTCTGTAATTGGTATCATATCGGAGACTGTAAGGGTCAAACACACCTGAACAAGCTAATCAAGGTCTTACTATGTATACTTGAAACACCCAGGCAGGTGTGTTGAGGCAAGTTGGAGCTAAACCCTGCAGGGACACCGGCCCTCCAGGACCGAGATTGGTGACCCCTGGTATAAAGCATCTGTTTTGTGAGAGGTGCTTCTCATACGATATGTGAATGACCCGTACAGCTATGTACAGCTTTACTTTACTGTAGACATTTTCTTGAGCGAGAATGACGTTGACTGAAACTTTCTGTCGTACACCATGCCCACCAAAAGGGTACCATT
This sequence comes from Danio choprae, assembly GCA_903798125.1. Classification (NCBI taxonomy): domain Eukaryota; kingdom Metazoa; phylum Chordata; class Actinopteri; order Cypriniformes; family Danionidae; genus Danio; species Danio choprae. The sequence goes on along the minus strand of CAIGQW010055671.1, from coordinate 8,687,063 downwards.
GGTATCATTTTAGCAGTGGAAATGCAAGCCTGATAAAAGTGACCCGTACCGACCCATACTGTACCGTACTGTATCACTCAGTGGAAACGTGCTATAATTAACATCAATTAAGATATTTTGGATAAAAACCAAGAGCTCCCTGATCCTCCATAGACTGCAATATTCCCAACATGTCCAAAGTCCCTAAAGGCCTTAAACATCCTTAAAGATCATTGAGTATGTTTACATGGACACCAATACTCCAATTTTAATTTAATTAAGGCAATACTTTAAGAGTCTACCATGCAAACAGCATTTTTTTATGTTACCTATATGACTATGAGTCATAATCGAACTAAACAGAAATGGAATTAAGACATGTGGAGTATTCCTAATTTAGTCGCGTTATTGAAGTGCAGTACAGACATGTAAACACCTTAATCAAACTGTTATCGTTTTGTAGTACTATTCGCTACATTTTGTGACGGAATGCACACACAGCAGTTGACTGCAAACAAATAAGAGTGGCTTCAAGCAAGAGAGCACATTTTTTGTGCTAGCGAGAAATGATGACTGTGCTCTCATCCGGTACCTTAGAGTTAGTTTCAGGGGCATGAATGAAAAGTTAATGAATGAAATGGCAAAGGTGGCCTGTTGCTTGAGAATTTGTATCCACCGTCGTCTGTTTGCACGCATAATGCGAAAAACTAACTGCAGTTGAACTGGTCGCAAATTAAAAATGAAACACCCATAATCGTATATGGTGCCATTACAAACATGAACTGATGTCGCGTGAAACGCCAGAGGAAACTAGCATTGAATGGTAATGTAATGATGTTAATCAAACTATGTACTATAACATGTAAAACAGGAACTTGAAAAGAACGTTCTAAAAGCACCTCATATAAACCCCTTACTCATATTATTGTTTTATTCAGATTAAGGATAATAATTAATAATGATTAATGATGTCCATGTAAGCTTCGGTTTCCCCCAGAATCCAAAGACATGCGCTATAGGTTATTGAATAAACTAAAATGTCCATAGTGTATGAGTGTGTGTGTGAATGTGAGGGTGTGTGGGTGTTTCCCAATACTGGGTTGCGGCTGGAAGCGCATCCACTGTGAAAAACATATGCTGGATAACTTGGTGGTTCATTCGGCTGTGGCGACCCCTGATGAATAAAGGGACTAAGCCGAAGGAAAATGAATGAATGAATGTCCATGTAAACATAGTCATTGTCAAAGCAGTACATTTGTCTTCAGTAGGTCAAAAGAGAAGACTCTTGAAGGAGAACACAATGATAACAAGTTTATTCAACAGTTTCTTCTCCTCAGTGTCAGTATAGGGTGCACATTCACAAGAGCACACCCCTATACTGACACAGGAAAAGAAACTGTTAAATAAAGTTTTTTGTTTTGTGATAATATTTGAATTGAACCTCTGAAGGCAAATGGTCTGTTTTGAGGATGTTTTTAATATGCATCTTTCTGCATTTTGAATGAATTAGGACCATTGCTGTCTATGGAGAATGAGGGAGCTCTCAGATTTGTATTCCGAAGATGAACGAAGGTCTGGGGCATTTGGAATTGGATTGACATGACATTAAATGCTTTATCATAAAATGATTTGTGACAATTAACATTTTTGGGTGAATTAACCCTTTAACTTTGGTCGATATTTAATTTGATAGTACCCAGTTACATTTTTGGTCACTGTTATAATTTTACATAAGGTGGAATGTTCTGACCTTTACGACCAAATGTCATAAAAGTGAAGTTATGCTTTTAACCTGTGTCTTTCCTGATCTTATCACCCATGACACTAGAACATCCCAGCTTTCTGTCTGTCACCTCTGCAGTGAAGGACAGCCGTGGTCTGCTACCTCTCAGACTCGTGTTCTGCATCTTTATGAATGCCAGCCAGGGCACCTGTGCCAAGCAATTAGAGCACATCTGCAGGTTTTCCCAGACTGTGTTGCAGCTGCACAGAACAGATAGCAGCACCCAAGCACTTCTGTGGCTTATACTCAGAAGTGGGATCACGAGGAGGAACATCTTGTGTGGTTGTAGCCGGAATTCACGGCTCTGTGTGTGGGAGTGCAATTGGCATATCTTTCCTGCAGGTGTCACCTGTTCAGGCAGTCGATGAACATGATAATCGAAGGAGAGGACAATAGACAGTAGGTCTTAAAATACTGGCACGTTGATGCAAAACTTTGAGCTTAGGATAAATGTTGTGTTTTCCTCAGCGTTGTCTTGACATTCATGATTGTCCTGTCTTGTCTTGTGATTTTGTGTACAGGTTAGGGCTTGGTGGTTTGGGGAAAAAATGTGTTTGTTTGTTTTTTTGTGGGCAGAAATTGCTATTTGATTTTGCTAACATTTTGCAAGCTTCAGCTCAATATTGCAGTACTTACTTTAAATAAATAGAATACAACATGTTTTAACTTTTTGTTTGTGTGATTGGTTCTCTGCTCAAAAAGGCTACAGTAGTCAACATTTGAACTAGATCAAAACCTTTAATCAAAGTAAAACTGTTCGACAACACCCATTTTTGTCTTAGGACAATTTTGAAAAACATTTTTGATCAACTACAAATGTTGACTGCTATATACATTCTTACCCCTTTTCAACCAAGACTGTTCCTATGTGGTTTCCCAGCCTGTGTCTGTTCTTGAACTTTAGATGATAGTTGATACATTTTTCAGATCTGCCTGCAAAAACACTGTAATCTGCTAGTTTTATTCAGGTAACAAACACACAGCACCATTACAACATTGTCTGTTCCCCATGTCTATGAGAACATGCACCCTGTTGTGTTTCAGTTTATCTGGTTGAAAATTAGCTGAGAACAAGTTAAGAACAGGATCTGGCTCCATAACTTGAACCCTTAACAGAGGTAGTATGTGCATATACCAGTATCCCAACAGCAAAATCAAATTGAAGTATTTCAGCCATGGTAGAATGAATAAGCTGAAAGTTGTTTCTTGCTACTATTCTATTGTTCTTTTCATCATATTCAATACAGACTGAAATTCACCATCCCATTTTAAATATGATTTCTGTTGCTGTTGTACTGAAGATTCAGCAGTGGCTCACCCCTGGTTTGTGTAGTTTAGTTTGAAAGTCCAGCAAGCAGTCAATTGTATACATTTTGAAAAAAAAGTGTAAAAAATGTATGTAAAGGTCATAGGTAATAATTGCCATGGGTATAATTTTGTGTGGGTATCTGGGCAGATATCGCTCTCTTCATGTGTTTTTGTTCACCTTCTAAAGAGGTCACATCCTCTTTCAAGCTGCTGTCAGGTTATCCCTGCTTGTACAGGTGAGGTTTATGTGTGTAAATTCACCCTTTTCTGTCATCGCCCCTCTTCTAATCCTGCCAATGAGCTCATTTTTCTGCATATTCCCTCCCAAAGGGACACTGGCTTTCCACTGAGCCAAGCATTTCTGCCACTATCCATCCTGTAGCTATGTTTTCTCGTTCTCTTAGTCCCATTCTTCCTGTCCTTGGCTAATGTGTCTATCTGTAAAGCTTTTCATGTCCAGTTCTGGGTCTCTGCCTGGTTAGATTATGGTCACAGTGACCCTGCCTTGGTCGCAAGCAGATGTCTTGATGTCTGCCTGCTTGAAGTCAACGCTCACAATGGTCCCTTCTGTACAAAAAGTATTTCCAGTTGACGACTTTTAAAGTCACTCTCATGAATGATTCACTTGCTTTCTCGAAAGCATCTTTGCTGTAGCTGTAGTGAACATGGTCTTCATAAAAACTTTTCTGTGTTGTGCTGGTGCAGAATGTCAGTGAAATGGAATAATTAATGTGTATGAGGTCATTTAAAGCTATATCTGTGTTAACCGAAGTTTGTTTTGGAGTTTGTTCCAGTGGTTTAAAACCAACTGTTAAACAACTCAAAACTGCCATTGGTTCATGACACAATATATGTTTTAGCATCGATATCGCAATGAATCCACAATAGTCACATCACAGGACGTGCAACGTGGAGTCATGATTGTAGTTGACCAGGTACAACAGTTAATTTCAGTCATTGCAGTTTAACCATAATAAAGTGAAAGTTTATCAGTTGCTTGTGTATTTGCAATTTGAAGCTAATTTAAAGCATTTGGGCACACGGAATTATTACATTAGTAGCTTTAACCAGATTAATTGTTTTTAATTATTTACTCAATGAAGACCATACCACTTTATTGTACATTTGACTATTTTATTTCTGTCCCTGTATACTGTTATAGTCCTTCATTTGTATATTTGCTCCGATTTATCTCTGCTTGTAATTTGTTTATTATATTTTATGCCGATGCACTCCCCTAAAAAATCATACCAAACAATGGAAAATGATTTATTATGTTCATTAATTATCTTTTGAAATATTGCAATGTAAATCGCAGAAAAAGAAAACATCGCAATGTACATTTTTCCAATATTGTGCAGCCCTACTCCTGACATCCACGTTCTTTGATTTGGATTTGTTTTCCACTAAGTTATTCAGTCAGTGAAATAATAATTAAAAAAAGACTATCTAAAAATGTGTACACTTCCAAATTTCTTGGAAATTGCAAGCAGAGGCAAGTCTGTTATGAGCTCTTGGTAGTATTCAAAAGATGTTTGCAGTCTGCCTCAACATCTGTGTGTTCAAACCATCATAATAGTGCAAATGTTCGTAGTTATGTGTCTAAGGGTGTATGACTTCTTAAATGTTGGCGCTTGCGCAAAGCACACCCACTCTTAAGTACACATTAAACAATACCTGCCTCTGAGAATGCAAATACAGATATCTGACAGCTGCTTCAGGTTTCGGTGGGCTCTGCAGTTGTGTAAATCCCATGCTAAATAACTAGCCTTGAATAGATTTGCTTGATTTAATGCATTGGGGTAAACTACACTGCCATTGTTGACCCTAAATTTAAAATTTAAATCAATCGTCTTAAAATTGCATTTTACACCAAATCCTAGTTAATTTCACTTACGAAAACCACAACCAATGAAATGGTTGCTTTGATTTTTGATATGGCTGGCTTCCTACCCTGGTTGCCCTACATGAGTTGTCAATCAACAGCCAGAACAAAACCACACTCACCACGATTGATAGCAAGCAGCTGGCGAACGCTCGGTGTGTCTGATTGACGAGGATGCATTTATAAACATTTCAAAACCAGCCACCAGGACTTTGGCCAACATAAAAGGTTCCACACTCTGGAGGCTGGATAATGATGGCACCCGATAACAGAATTGTGGGGGGTGGTGGGTTATTATGAAGGGTATTCCAGTGCAGTATCAATGACCCATGGCCATTTCCTCTCCGGTTGGGGGCTCTTACAATTGCACTGCCCTTGTTCTCTCCTCCGGGTGCCTCAGAATGACTCTTGAGGCTGGTGTTATCCACTGTTTGTTTGCCTATTGTTTAGCTCACAATAGGACAGATCAACGGCTACAGGCGGCTAACTGATGAAAGCTATTCATGACTATAAGTCTCGCTTTCGGGGAGGCTCTGTGGGCTAAGAAGTCTGCCGGAACTGTGGAGTGTGGCGTATGTGTGTGGGCAAGGGCTTTTAAGTAGACATGAATATTCATAGTGGTTTCATTCATTATTTTGTTGTCATACTTCTAAGTCTGATCATTTCTTAACGCATTTTGGTCAGAGATTTAAGGTTTTCGTTGAGCTTTTTAGCTTTTAAGCAAACTTAAATGTTGATGTTGGTTTCATCGTAGATCATAGATTTTTTTAGGCAAACATTAATATCGATGGTGGTTGCATCCACTATTTTTTTAATTGTACTTTCAAGTTTGATAATTTCTCAACATATTTTAATTAGAGATTTAAGGTTTTTGTTGAACGTTTAAGTTTTTATGCAAACATAAATATTCATAGTGGTTTCATCCAATATTTTGTTGTTCTTCCAATTTTGATCAATTCTCAACATATTTTGATCAGCGATTTAAGGTTTTTGTTGAATGTTTAAGCTTTTATGCAAACATAAAAATTGATAGTGGTTTCATCCAATATTTTGTTGTTGTTCTTTTAATTTTGATCAATTCTCAACTTATTTTGATCCTAGATTTAATACTTTTGTTGAGTTTTTAGCTTTTAAGCAAACATTAATACCAATAGTTGTTGCATCCATTATTTTTTTGTTGTACTTTCAAGTTTGATCATTTCTCAACATATTTTGATCAGAGATTTAAGGCTTTTGCTGAGTTTTTAGCTTATAAGCAAATGTAAATTTTCAAAGTGGGTTTACCCATTATTTTGTTGTTCTTCTTCCAATTTTGATTATTTCTTAGCGCATTTTGATCATAGATTTAAGACTTTTGTTTGAGTTTTGTTATTTTAAGCAAACATTAATATTGATGGTGGTTTCATATATTATTTTGTTGTTGTTCTTCCAATTTTTATCATTTCTCAACACATTTTCATCAGAGATTTAATATTTTTTGCTGAGTTTTTAGCATTTTAGACCAGAAAAAAAAAACATGGGCTGCTCGCTGCACATTCCTAGTCTCTGAGGGGATTTCCCCAAATTTTTAGATGTTTATCTTGGAGTCTGTATGTAAAATAACCAGTCGGACCAGTTACTCGAGCACCACCGTAAACACACAGTCTCTCTCACACAGGAATGAAAACATCTTCCCTCCGGACAGGATTCTGAGTCTCGTCTGTGAACACACCGCTAACCGTCTCATCGAGATGACGAAGTTGGCCTTAATTGCTCTGATTGAAACTAATTTGTGGGCTCTTTGTTGAAGGAGCGTTTGATATGGGGGATGCTTTAATTGCTGATGTGTGAAGAAAGGGGAGTTGCTTATTTGCATACGGTGGAGGATGTTTATTATTCACGTATTCTGTATTTTTTTGGGCTTGTGTATAAACAACAGCGATCTCTTGTAACCCTTCTGCTGAGAGCACAATGAGAAATTAATATCCCGCGGGGATTGAAGGGGAGAGAGGGGGATGAATGAATGAATGAGTGGTTATGTGGTTGATGGCGCTTATGAGAGGAGAAAGGAGAAGCCAGTGACTATTTGTCATCGTCAGTCTCTCGTTAACCCACTGTCAGACACACAAACCTTCCCCCCACTGCCACACGCTTCCAACGCATGAGCTGCCCTTGGGATATGAGGCCAAGCCCTTAACACACAACGCCACTGTGTGTGTACACGTATCATTATGTATGCAGCGTGCAACAAAATTGATAATGGTTCTCGGCAATTAAGAGCTTGTATAATTATTTCATTAATTTGAGTCTAGGTTTGTTGGCCTGAGACCTCAGCGGGGGTCTGGTGTCACTCCAGCTGCTGTTAGGTTTTTTTTTTTTTGTTTTGCTTTATGTTTTCATTCTCTAATACAAAGACTTTCAAATATATATATTTTTTTACTTTTATAGTTAAATGTTTGCACATCTTTTAAAATAAATAATTTGACCTTCTATGAGAACACATGGTTTCATTTTTATATTTTATATTGACTAATTCATGTTAAATTATTCAATGTTAAATTATAAATGATTAAAATAATTCAATGTTATTTTTTTAACAAGTATGTTATATTGGAACTATTCATAAAAGTGATACAGGTAATTAAAACAATAATGCCATATAAAATAATAATACAAAAAATAATTTAAGCTGTGTTGTTTGTCACTATAAGCTTTGTTGTAAATTGCTTTTTACTTGTTAAAGGAAAATAGGAATAATATTTCATATAATAATAAATATATTGTAAAAAATTGTTTCCATGCTGTAATTTCTTTTGATAATATATTATAATATAATATATTTTATAATCTATAATATTTTTTATAATATTTATAATATTTTTATAATTTAATATTTTGTATAATTTTTTTTTTTAATAATTTATATAATATATTTTAGTATTTAATATATATTTTTATATACTGTATTTTCTGTTATTCATTTTCAAATTTTGACTTTCCTGTTTTTCTTTGCCTCATTTTAAAAGGACACGTTTTACCGCATTCATTTTCTTCATTGGGAAAATGTTATTGATTATATTATTGATTTCAAATAATAATATTTAGTCCCATGATTAATCAATAACCACGACAAGCCAAATTTTCTAAAAATATATTTTTAAAGCAACATATTGTAAAATATTATCTTTTCTTTATTTCTCCTTTTTTTTTTTTCATGGATTCCTGTCCATGCAATGTTCATGTTGAGTAGGTGAACAATGCCTGGATGACCTACCTACATCTGCTGAGGTACTGAAGTGTGGGACCACACAAGTCTCACATTCCTCCATATGTCTTGTCCTGACTGACTGAGGGGTGAAGCCGTCTCTGAATTGAAGACGGAGGCGTTTTTTGGTTTTTTTGAGTCTGTCATCTGAGGATGTGTCGGCTTGCCATTGTTGCAAGTCTTGGAAAACCCCATTCTATATACCCTCACCCTTCACCTCTTCACCTCACTCAGGAAAAACACAGGCACGGATAATGTTGCTCTTACAAACAATCTATTCCTGCAGTCTCCGGGATTGTGATCGTTCCTGACAGCAGTGCGTCTGTTCTCGATGATTAATGCCACGACTCCTCCGCTTTGTTTTGGGCCCCGCAGGCATTGTTGTTTTCTGGCTGTTGATTGGATGAAGCAAAAATGGCAGATTTTATACTGCCACATTTTGGTGTATTTACAGTTGAAGTCAGAATTATTTGCCCTTCTGTGAATTTTCTTTTTCAAATATTCCCCAAATTTTTGTTTTATTTCGGCTAGAATAAAAGCAGTTTTTAATTTTTTTATACAATTTTAAGGTCAATATTATTAGCCCCCTTAAGCTATATATTTTTTTCAGTTGTCTACAGAACCAACCATTGTTATACAACATTAATTACCGTAACTTGCCTAGTTAAGCCTTTAAAATGCACTTTAAGCTGATTACTAGTATCTTAAAAAATGTAGTAAAATATTATGTACCATCATCATGGCAAAGATAAATGAAATCAGGTATAAGAAATGAGTTATTAAAACTATTATGTTTAGAAATGTGTTGAAAAATGTTCTCTTCGTTAAACAGAAATGCATATACAGAGGGCTAATTATTCAGAAGGGCTAATAATTTTGACTTCATCTGTGCATACTGCGCAACTTCAAGTTTTTCATCTACTTTATTAGTTTCCTCCACAGCTCTTAGTAGCTTTCATCTTTCTATTAGACACCGCAGGCTGGCACAGAAATGGCGCCTTGGCATCTTGGCTCTGTTACAGACCTCTCAAATTCTTACCATTACTGTGGTTTGTATTAATGCTTTCATCCATGAGTGATGACACAGTGGAAGCCATAATAGCGGACTAAGCAGTTTAGGAAGTAGTTATACATTGATGGGACAGGTGCTTATGGAGTCTTGTAAGAATCTTGCGTGATTAAGGCAAATTGTAGCTGGTCATTATGCCCCTTTATATTGTAGTTGATAAATTTTATGTAAATTACTTTTCTTTTTTCGTGTTGGCACCTTGATGTTCCCGTCTTGTTATAATAAGATAAGTTTTCACTGCAGGCTACTGTCTGAGCCCTGCAAGTTATACTGTCCACAAAAGGTTTTACAGTGCACCGTACCTAAAAAGAAAGGAAAAAAGATAATTTTGCTTGATGAGTGGTTGTAGTATGGTTTATTAAGGACGTCTGGGGTTCATTATGATGCTCAACTGCTGTAAAATACAAGAATAACACAGGTGGACTAAGTGTACAATACTATTCAAATGATTTGGGTCGGTTTAAAGTTTTTTATTGTAAAATAGTATTGCAATGTCAGGGGCGACACAGTCAGGGCGACAATGTCAGGGGCGACACAGTGGCGCAGTGGGTAGCGCTGTCGCCTCACAGCAAGACGGTCGCTGCATTTCTGTGTGGAGTTTGCTCTTCGTGTTCATAGTCCAAAGACGTGCTGTAGGTGTATTGGGTAAGCTAAATTGTCCGTAGTGTATGTGTGTATGTCCTAGTGGGTGGTTGGGCTAACAACTCACCTCATAAAAACTAGATGTTACGAATGTTAACATCACAGACTAGATGTTGTGGCTAAATATCAACTTTGATATAAATGGCCCTGGGGGTAAGTATTGACAATGTCAGCTTTTATTTGTGTTGATTTTATTACTCTAGTCTTAGTGTCACTTTATCTATTATAATCAGAGCCGCAATGTGATCATTCGCAGTAATCACATCGTAAGATATGCAATGCTAAGGTTTGGATTATCATTCATCAGTTTATCATGTGTTTTTGAGAGCTGTGAGTGTATGAAAATTTTACAAGCATTCAGGCATAAAAAAAAAAAAGTATACCATTTGTAACTTCAGTAACGATTAATTTTAATGTTATTTTATACAACAAAGATTATGAAGTATTATTTTACATTTGATTATTCAATTACTGTATCGGATATATACTGGACAATATACTGTTAGACTGTTTATTTCAATTGTACTTTTTACTTTATTGTGTTTATCTGTGCTTGTAGATTGTTTGTTAGAATTTCTGCAGATGCACTCCCCTACGAAATCACCCCAGTCAGCCTAAAATGATCAATTCTTTCCAAATAGAAATATTCAAGTCATCTGGTGAAATTGTATTCAATATATATTTTGCTGAATTAAAAAATAATGCAATGTTAGATTTTTTATTTGTGCTAATTAATATTGTTAAAAAAAATTCAGAAACTTTTTAAAAAGCCATTAAAAAGGAAAATGTTTTTACTCCTAATTCTTAAAAAACAAATCTTTTGAAACAAATCCTTCTGTGAGAAGATTCCATATTCTTGTGATTTATTAGTCACGCTGAATCAATGAAAGCAGTTAAATCTGTTTATAATGCAACAATACAGGGATTTCCTTCATGTTTGTAATTTCCATGTGAGATCGCCCTCTTGCCTTTGGAGGAGATTTACTACTGATTACACAAGCGTGCATGACAATCACAGGTATGATCAATCACATTTTAATGAATACATGTGAACTTTAAAGCAGCTGAAGTAGATCCATACCTTTCACCAGTGGGCAGTGTAATTGTAATCTTTTTCCACTGTGTTTCAGTCAATGAATTAGCCCAAAATAGACCTAAATCTTAAAGCAGCAGACAGATTGAGCAACAAAGTGTTTGAAAGCTTTTGTGTGTGGTCAAATTTAAAGGCTCCAACACAATGACACCCCTATGGAAACAGCACACTGCTCAACTGAATTGCTATTTTGTGAACCCCAGGGGTGCATCTGACCTGCGCTTGTCTTGTGTTTGAGCAGCAGCACACGATGGCTTGTCAAGAGGCTGCCAAGTGTCTTTACTGTCTCTTTTTTGTTTGTTTGTTTACTTGTGTCTCGTTTTTCCCCCCTGACATTTTACTGGTGCATATGTACACATTTCTGCGTACGTAGTTGTTGTGAGCTGCACAAGTGTTGGGCTTGATTATGGGCATTTAACCTTTCACAACACTGTCTCTCATTACTTTTCACATATTCTTTGTTTTGTCCAGGAAACCCTTTTGATCTGCTGTGTTAAATAGCACTCTGTTTGACGACTTAATTGCGGAGGGAATCGCAGCATGCAGCTTGTGGTTTAATCCTGCTGTAGGGAATGTTATTTCTAGAGCATTGTAGTTACGAGAACATTCCAATAACGTTTACAGGGCCGACCGGATTGTTTTGTCTTGTGCATCTCTGCTTGCGCACACTCCCATTGTCATTAAATGGTTGCTTCATTTTTTTAATTCCATTGTTGTGCTTTCAGTCATAACAATAGGGGGTGGAGAAGCGGTTTGCGTGTGCCTCGTTTATCAAGCGTTCATCAGATCTTCTGTTGTATGTGTGAGCTGCAATGATATCTTAACTGCAACTATGATAATAGTGCTTCCTGCAAAGTAATGGAGTGTTAAACGTGGGCGTTTTTTCCATCAGAGGAATTCTTGAGCTAAATATTGCCTTATTGAAGCTCTGTATGAAGCTCTGTATATGGGACCACGGCATGTTTGTTTCACACACTGCATTTTTCAGAATTTAGAATCAGGACTAAGTTCAGAAATTACGTTAAGATGAAATCTTTAACTTAACTGTACACTTGCGTGATTTCTCTGGGTTTAGTTTTGCTTGTCTTTTAACAGTAACTGTGAGTGGGTTTTATTGTAGACGTGGTGTGAGACTGGGATATCTCAGTGGATTTGTTGTAAAAACATGAATAAGTAAATTTCCATGTCTGGCTTCAGTTGTTCGGCAGGTTTGTTAACAGACATGGAAAAGTGATCTTAAAAAGCGATTATGGTGTGTAGTATTTGATGTATTGATGTTGTATTTCTTTTTTTTTTATCTTGATAATTTGATGAAGCTTTGATCAAGATATGCAGTGTTGCCCTGATATTGTGTTGCATTACAAAACAAGTTGAAAGATAACTTATTTTTAGTATGTGATGTCTCACTTATTTCCTTTTAAATGAAAAGACTGTATAGAGATTATTTCAAAAGGAACCTTGATGTTTAAAGGGATAAAACACTGCAAAATGAAAACTCATTTGCCTACCCTCATGTCAAAATACACTGACACACATACAAAAAAAAAAGATTTTTAATGTTCCACAAGAAAATAGGAGACCACATTTGAATTCTTTGGTGAATTTAATTTAAAGAATCAATATGTACATATTATATAAACATTCATATGCGTGCACATGCACACAACAATAAAAAAGGAATGAAAAGTAATTAAATGAAACCTTAAATAATGTTGAAGGAAATGATTACTTGATGTGAGTCGTTTATGCTTGCTTACAGAGCAGCCACAGGCTCCACATCCTCCAGAGTGTACATCCCATGGATGAAGTTTGTTCTCATACGTCAACCAAGTATAGCTCTGCTGCCATTGGCTATATTTGATGAGCTCCAGGAGGCTGGATTAAGCCGTTTTATTGATATGGATTACTTGTGTACAATGTCTTTAGAAACCTTTTGAAGCTTAAGTATTTTTTGTTTAAGGGATTTGCAATGAAAAGACAGAAATCTTAGTTGATGACAATCAAAGTTTTCTTTTATTGGACTAGCCTAACTTAATTTTAGGTTGACTTTCCTAAACACTCTGTTGAGATTACAAAACATTTTTTTTAAATGTTGTGAGTTTTGAGGTGCGAATACCTGCCCAAATTGAAAAGCGTTTTCAGATAACAGTTAAGATGGTTTGCTAGAAAACTGTTGGGTTACTCTAGAGAGATGCTGTAAACTCAGTCCTAAACTATGCTAACAATTTTTTTAGGCCGCATAACTGACTTGTGCCCAGTTTGATAAAATTGATTTATAAAATATGGGTCTCGAGTCTCTTTTGTATAGTGAATTTAGCATCACACAATCACACATTCTTCGCTGCCTCTGGTAACATTTCCAAGTCACATTAGTAGAAAACACACTTGGCTTAATAAATCAAGATTACAGAGAGCTGTGAAACGCTGTGGAGATCACTGTCAACAACTCGTGCAGAAGTGGAGCCAGTTAATATTTGCATTTAGCATTTGGAATTCAGATAAGCTGAAAATGATTTCCTTGTGTTTTGGCATGTTTGTTCTTAGCTGTTTGGTCTTGAATTAGGTGCTTTGTTTGTGTGTGTATGTGCGTCTTTGTACTTTTCCTTTAGTGCTCTGGATCCTGTGATGTCTGTCTTTCTTGACAGCGCTGACTCAAAGGTGGCCATATAATAATAGCAGCAGCGAGGGAAAGAAAAAAAGCAAAAGGAGAACTGCAGAAACTGTGCCAGCGGCGCAGGCTGTCGGAGACGGAATTATGGCAGTACAGCTACTTTTCCTCTCGTTTTTCCTCACAGTGGTGCTGCCATGTTTTCAGCGAACCACATCACAGACGCGAAGGAAGCACAGGCTATATGGAGAATGTAAACACTGTGCAGGAAGTGGTAAAACGCAGTGTATTTACATCGCTCCTCTGATGCATCCCTTTGTTTAAACCCACATTTCTGCACAAGTTACTTTTATTGCAAACCAACCAAAGCATCATTGCAGATGTTCCTTGGAAAAGCCTGCATACATGTAGTAACAAGGACAAATGATTGTTACAAGAATGGTGCATAATTCATATCCATAAAGTTTTCGGTCAAATGTATTCAATCACAGATCTGATTCATTTGAATGGTGATTTATCAAAATCTCTAAAGCCTATCATTTTATTAACATATTGTAATTCTGCTGTACAATCTGACATGTAGTTTCATAAATATTATTTCTTTCTTGATGATGCTGTAAAGACAAACGTGCATTGGCAAATGCTGATTGGTGTTTGGTTCCCCACCTCACCACATGGCAACCCCAAACTGAGTGTGAGGTGGGGAACCAAACACCAATCAGCATTTGCCAATGAGTCAAATCAGGTGAGTGGGCTTGACAAACCACCTGTAGAAAACACTTTCATCTCTCTGACACTTTAACCGACACTTGCACCAGTTTTGCACATTAGCACCGGACACGTTCTTAAAAATTCGCACACACACACACACACACACACACACACACACACACACACACACAC
>CAIGQW010055671.1:8651669-8672539 GCA_903798125.1 Danio choprae | reverse complement strand
ACACACACACACACACACACACACACACACACACACACACACACACAAAACACTCCCCCTTAAGGTTCATTTATACTTTTGCGTCAAGCGCACGCATACAGTTCTTTGCTTAGTCGAATAGCCCTTGCCGTAACTGACGCTGACGCGTACCTCTCAAAAAATGTAACTACACATTGAAACGACGCATAGCGCAAGCTCTGTGATTGGTCGACAAACGTGGGTGGTGACGAACGTGGGCGGTGCTGAGAGCCGCGAGCCCGATGGAGCGAGTGTTTACAATTGTGGAGTCCAGTGAAGGAGTTCCAGATGGAAACTTTTGTTTTGTGTTTACCCTATGATTAAAGTTGTTGCACATCCGCCGGTTCCTGCCTCTGAATGAGTGAGTTTGAGCTACTTAAATATTAAGGTAGCTTCAGAAAAAACAAAGCACCCGCAAATGAACTCGACACAGAGGAGCATAAAAACCTCACTGCCAGCTAGCGTTTTGAAAGTGTTATTGCAGAGCAACACAAACAGAACACAGAAGTATAAATGGGTCACGGCGATCACTCAACGCAGAAACATAAATCAGCCTTTTCTCTAACACCTAGTTTTCTGAGCACTAATAGTTTCTTACTATAATTAGCACTCCTTGTGTGTATTGCCTCTTCTTGTTGAATCACTGAATGCCTCATCAAATGCAAGTCGCTTTGGACAAAAGCATCTGCTAAATGACTAAATGTAAACGATTCTTATATTTCAGATGTAGAAAGTGAGGGTGTTCCAGTTTCTGTCTCTGCTATATTCAGTCTGTACACTCTTCAGATTCTCTATAGGCTTACAGCAGTATGTTGCTCTGACCCACCAATAGAAATAGAATAAGTGGCTATAATAACCTACTATCACAAGCAATTGAGTGGCTTTCATGCTATGTAACCACATCAGATCCTTGTTGGTTTCAGTAGCTATGCGTCTTGTTTACTGTGGCTTTGCATGAGAATGATCAGCTTCTGAGCATAGCATGTATGTTGTGTCCCACGATTGTTATTCCTTGGGCTTTATTAAAGGATCATAAAGAAACACTAAAGAATTTTAACAGTTTTTTAAATTGGTTAACTGGGTTGTTTTAGTTGCCCACTATAGAAGAGTATGTTTGCATTAAGGAATTTTTATTGTAGGAATGAAATTGTAATTGGGGGCTTTTTTTATGCTATTTATAAGGAAGCAAAATGTAACAGCAAAATGACAGGACATGTCTAAGGCCCTGTCCACACAAACATGGGTATTTTTTAAAAACATGAGTATCAGGTGACTGAAACCGACACTTTATGAAAACTCCGGCCAAGATGAAGATTTTCCAAAACTCCAAAAACTGGACACAACAACCGGAGTTTTTACCCTTTGAAGTAAGCGTGCATGCTGTTTTCTCCTTTCTGATTGGCCAACACCTTCTGGGTTTACACCAAACACAAAGATGTGAATGAGGCAAACATGCATTGCATGCATTACAGTGCGTTTTCGCGTTTTCATGTGGACAGAGATTAGGCCTGTCACAATAATCAATATATCAACTTATCGCACTACACACGGACATGACCTCAAATCATTTTTGGTTGATTTTGCAGTACATATTGCCCATACATAAAAAACGATTCTAGCAACATTTTAGTGGATTGTGCAACCTCTATATCTCCATTGGAGGTGTCAGTGACAGTATGGTTAAAATCACTATAGAATTTACTCTAAATTACTATAGTATATTTTCATGTGGGTATCTGACGACTGAAAATAGATCTGGTAGCAGATATCGCTGCCTCTGTTACTTTCTTACCTTGCACTTTTTTTGTAAACATTTATTTATTGTAAAACATTTATTATTTATTTAGGATATGCATTTTCACAATCGGATTTCAATGCCTAATTATTAAGTTCCTAAAATTACTATAATTTAATTAAATATTCTTAAGAATAAAATATTATGCGTTCTTTGGAAGAGTGTGCTTGCATCGTGATATTATATTGTCATTCAGGCATTATTTAATGAGTGGCATAAAATGGTCTTAAAATGACATTTTTGGTGCAATATATCGTACAACAAAAAATAGATATCGTGACTGGCCTAAAAGAGATTATTTTTTTTAACAAAAGTGGGAAAAACTAAAAATACCCATGTACGTGTGAACATGGCCTAACTAATATTAGATGCATATTAGATCCACAAAGCAGCCTTCATCACATAATGTTGCACACTGTATGGCAATATTATTTTAGTTCTAGGTTTCTTTTTATTTTTTTCAGTGAACAGAAATATGTGCAATACATGAATTGTGGTTTTGTGCAGAATTATTTGAGAGAATCACTATGTGTGCATGTCCCTCCTAGTCCCACCATGCATGTTTGGCACAGGTACAAACACACCTTGTTTGGCTGTTTTGGGAATATTGTATTACAGGCCGAAGCCTGTGAGAGAACGGACCGTGTTTCTGACAGCCAGGACACAAAACACATGTTCAACTGGGCTCCACTGGATAAACTGTCTACCATAACATGGAAATAACCCTCCTGCTTATTCCATCAATAGCAGACTCTTTCTTTTCTTTTCCAAACCCTCTTCCTGTCTCTCTTCCGCTGTGTCATTTTGATGAAGAGCAGACACATTCTGCTAAACACTTTATCTCCTGCTGTCTT
Source organism: Danio choprae (assembly GCA_903798125.1). NCBI lineage: Eukaryota > Metazoa > Chordata > Actinopteri > Cypriniformes > Danionidae > Danio > Danio choprae. The sequence goes on along the minus strand of CAIGQW010055671.1, from coordinate 8,669,872 downwards.
AGCAGAGGTGACACCCAGAAACAGCGTGTGGATAATAGACTTTCCATTGTCACAGTTTGTGTTGATATATTTAAAGAACGCCGTTTGCTTGTTCACCTTATGTAGCTTGTAAAATCTAGGACACAGACTCAGCTTTTCTTTTGCTTTCTCAGCACATGATGTGCACATGTGCTGCAGGTTTATGTTCATTAAGAAGTCTTACTGAGTCAGGAAACCTATGCATTGCGGGATACCATATGGCTGGTAGCGAGGAAGTTAAATTTAGATTCTTTTGTGTTTTATAAGCAGTGACAGAATTTAAAATTGATATTATGGTTTGAACACAAGTTTAAGTGTTAGTTCACCCAAAATGTACAAGCAAAAACCTTTCTTATTATTATACTTGTCTGTACCAACCAAATGTTTCGGCCTTCAAAATGTTCAGGAAGACAAAAGCAATCCATTCATCCAGTCAGGTAATTTAATTTCAGTTTTCTGAAAAAAATTAATGGCTTTGTTACCAATGATCAGTCCTCACCTCAAGTCAACTTTGACGAATGGAATCTGAAGTGTGCATGTGTAATTCAAGAAAATTGATAAGGTTTTTTATTATGACACAGAACGACACAAGTGAGTTAATAACATTAGAATTCATTCATTCATTCATTCATTCATTCATTTTCTTTTCGGCTTAGTCCCTTTATTAATCTGGGGTCGCCACAGCAGAATGAACCGCCAACTTATCCAGCATATGTTTTATGCAGCGGATGCCCTTCCAGCTGCAACCCATCTCTGGGAAACATCCATACATACCCAACATTAGAATTTACATGAGCTAAGTCTTTAAGCTTGGGAAAGTGCTAACTAAATGTCACAATTAGGTGGCCCGAAAAAGAACTGATAGAATGTAGTTTTCTGCATAACCTTGCTATTCAATATAGTTGGGAATGCACTTAATTTTTGGCCACTGGAAATTATCAACAGAAAATTTCATTTTTGGTTTTCAACCAAAAGAAAAACTACATAAAATGTGAGCTGAAAAAAAGACTATGATGTGCTGCACTGCCCAGCAGTTTTCACTGCACTGGGCTCAGTCTCTCTCCAGCCGTAATCACTGTGTAATTGAAAGCAACTTTCACATTAAATGCGGAAAGCTGTGCACTATGAAACCCATTCATTTCAATGGCTTGTGCCATGTGTGTTTCTGCACCGACCAAAGCGCAAGAGCAGCATAGTGCACTATTGACTAGCTTGCACCTGTGTGCAGTCAAAATTGAAAATAGCTCAGTCTTCTGCTTAGTGATATTCTGCTCATGTACGCACACATAAATATATAAAATGATGCCTGTTAAAGCATTCACTATCCATAAAATGTTATTTTATTGACTTGTAATTTTTTTTTATCGGTTTTAGTTCAATTGAAAGTTTTACAAAATTACTTTAAATTATTAATAAAATAGTAAATAATTATTAAAAAGTATTTTTTGTTTCACTTTTTGGCCTAGTACATCCAGAATTTTCTGATTTTCTTTTGTCCCAGAATTTTAATTTCAGTGCATCCCTGAATACAATTGGATGGAACTTTACACAGAAAGTAAGCAATTTTTTACATACTAAATATTTTTTGCACATCCTGTGAAAATAGTGAGTAATGCAGCATACATGCGTTTGGATACAGATGTAAGTGGATGCAGACATGACATACAGTGCTTGTAATCTATATTTATTTATTTGTTAGTTTGTTTGTTTGTTTGTTTTTGGAATTATTAATGTGCCACAAGCACTTTAAATCGAGCTTAAATTGTACTAAACAGAGAATATTTCTACAATGAGGGATCAGGATAATGTTTTGCTATTGATGTGTGATCGTCTGTGATTCTCTAGCCGTCATGATCCTGGTCACAACGCTGAAGGGGACTGGTGTGTTAACCAGTTCAATATGTGTATGGTAGCACATTGATTTAGCTCCAGCAATGGCTCCAGCAATGCGGGTCAGAGAACTGGTACCAAAGCGACCCTACTGCACTGGGAACACTGGAGAAGATGGAAACTTGAGGCCCCTCCTAGGAAAACAGGAAGCAGCTGTAACAACATCCTGTTTCAGAGTGATGTCCAGGGAGCAGTGGCGCATGGGTGAGCTATCAGTAGACCCCAATGCAGCCTACAAGAGGGGCAACAATGCAGCCCAGTGTGTCAGACGTCCAACAGGGGGGCGACAGACTGGATTTTTTCCATTCACTCTGTTGGGGTCAATGACGGCATTCAACATAGACACATAATGAAGCAACACAGTTATTTGATTCTTTTTTTACTTTTGTTGAAAATCATAGATAATAGTGGAATTTGGAGAGAAAGAGACTTGAGTTGGTGCAGGATTAGCGTGTGTGCGTTTCACAAAACTGCTGGAAAACATGGCTTTGTACTCAGGATGCTATTTTGGGAGCTGCAGTGAATGAGGAGATGAAACATGCCGTTCTCAGTGTCTGGAGGGAGCGTTGGGGTGAGGTGGGAATATGAGATGAGAAAGATCGAGATGAGAAGTGTAAAGAGAAAGAGAGAGAGGAATCTTCTTCAGTCTTTTCCATCAAGCGATCGGGGTTTACAGCAGTAAGTCATATTTCTGGCAGCAGTCAGAGTAAATTGAATTGAACTGAGACTCTACAGAACACTGACTCCTCTTGCACTTTACTGCCTCTCTCTGAGCAGCTGGAATAGCATCATGTGCACTTTTTGTGTCACTGTAATCTCCTCATTTTAAGTTTTAATGTGGCCTGGTTTTGACCTGAACTTGTCAGCATTTTATGTAACAGTTAGAGATGTAGACTAAACCAAGAAAACTGTTTATAGACTGTCTAAGGCCTTAAAGGGATAGCTCAACCAAATTCTTGTCATTTCGTTTCATTTATGCAATCTTTGGAACTTTTGGGGCTCATTTTACAATTGCCCTAGACGTAAACAGTTGAGTTTTATCAATTTTGAATTTATTCAGCTGATCTCAGGGTTTGAGCTTAGCTTAGCACTTTTAGCTTAGCTTAGCATATATCATTGAATTGGATTAGATCATTATCATCTCCCTCAAAAAAGAAAAAGAGTTTTTAAAGCTTAACTCTCCTGTAGTTACATTGTGAAAATAAAGAAAGAAAATAAAAAGTATCCATTTTCTAGGTCAATATGTCTAGGAGCTATACTCTCATTAATCAATGAACTTTGCTGCTGTACCATGGCTGTAGCAGGTGCAATGATATGAAATTTCCCCAGCCAGGTAACTAGGTAACAGTTCTGCATAATATCATAATAATCTTTCCTCATGTGGTTTTAAAACTACATGAGTTTCTTCTGAAAATGTTTTTTGAGAAACATGTTGTCCACAAGATAGGAGCAAATGAACAAGGTTTTTTTTGCCACCCAAAGGTGTGGTCACATTTATTGTTGCAGCATAACTCCTATGACAAAATAAATGTATCCTTGTCTTTTTTAGGCTCCTTGTCTAGGTATGTGTTCTCGTTTAATTTTGATGTCTTTGGTCAAACCGCTTCAGAGTTTGTATGAAAGAGGACTGACTCTCGACCCACTTTTTTTGTTGTCAATGTTCACACATTTTCAAATGATTGTCAGAAGTGCGAACATGTTCAAAATTGCAAAATCTGAGTATTAAGGTGCAAAAAGACTGCTATTTAAATATGAAGAAAATCTGCATGCTCTGAGCCTTTGTCCATGTCTTTTTTATGCCTTGGATTAATAACCTAAATATTATGCTAAATATATATCCTCAATCAAACAAAAAAAAAAAATAAAAATCCAGAAAAAAACAGACCACATGGGATTTTTTCAATAATAATTTCTTAATAATTCCTTACATTTATATAGTTCTTTGCTGGGTACTCAAAGCGCTTTACACATTTTGGGGTGGAATCACCTTATTCACCATCAGTGTAGAGCATCCAGCTTTTTGAACCAGACCACACACCTGCTTATTCAATAAACAAACAATCAAAAAATTCAATTAATTGAGAAATGAAACTTAATTAAAGCTACTATTTTAAATAAAAAGTACATTTCAAGAAAGTCATTCACCATCACTAGCCTAGCAAATAACATAAACTAGATAATCTAACTTAAGTTTCCGGCAGCACACATAGTATGAATGATAAGTAGGACTGAGTTATTAACCAGGGTGTTTTTAACAATTAATTCAAAGCAGTCTTTCCTTTGGTTGAACTTAAAAGATAAAACTATGACATTGAATATAGACATAAGACATAAAAATAAGACATTGTCTTGTCAGTATATTGTAGAACACTGACACCAAGCTTATTTTCACACTGGAAAATGGAGTTGATGTTAAAAGGCAGGAAACAACTGTAACCATCCTAATGCTTATAGCCAGAGTTGGGTGTAACGCGTTCTACAGTAACGCTTTTCTGTAGGCTAATTACATTTTTAAGGAAAGCAGTAATGTAACGAATTTATTTTTAAATTTGTGTAATTTGATTACAGTTACTAAAGTCAGTTTAATTGCGTCACTTATGTTACAAATATAGTTAAAAAAAAATGCTTCTTTTAAATCACACTTTCTGCTGCAACGTCAATAAGCTTGCACCTTTAAACTGCTAGAGAAAGCAAGCTGAAATGGTTGTTGTCGAGAGTGGTTGCTACTTCAAGTGGAAATACAGACATTACTTTGATTTCATTGAGTGTAAAAACAAAAATATTGTTGTAAAATGGAGTTTAAAGAATTTTCGACTGCTTTTAACTCGACCAACAACTTGTTAAAGCACTTGAACAGAAAGCATTCTTTGACAATACTCAATACTCGTTTCAGGCGCACCCAGTTAAAAAACGCGAGTCACGTGACAAGAACTGACCGATAAGCTTCATACTTTGGAATATACATATTTCGGTAGACTAATTACCTCAGACAAACACAGACAAACACTTTTTCATACTATGGATGTCAGTGGTTACAGGTATCCAGTTTTCTTTTGTCTTTTGAATATATCAAGCTCCTGTGATCAACCCATTGTAATGTTTTTCAGTGAATATTACATTACTGAAAGAGCTGCAGTTTATTTTGTATTTTTATAGGTATATGTTATACGTTTTAAATGTAACTTCAAAGTAAAGTAATTAGTAATGTAATCAGATTACAAATTTCCAGTAGTAATCAGTCATTCGTAATCTATTACTTTTTTTAAAGTAACTTAACCCAACACTGCTTATAGCGCATATAAATGTCAAGAGCTTTTAGAATCACTGACAACCTCTTCCTGCCTAATTAGACTAGTTCTTCACCGAATCAGCTGCGAAATACATCACGACTGTCAAATGTCTGCCTGTAGATAGATATAGTTGAGAGCAGTTATAATCAAGCTTGGATCTCCTACTCGATGTCTGCATGCAAGGGAATCATTCTCTCACTGTTCTGCAGCAGAGGAAATACTGAGAGAATTACACCGTGACCAAATGATGATGGATGTCTTTGGGACTTGTGATTTGTGCCAAGTGCGCCTGTGAAATGGCTAATTGTTGCCTGCTACCCGACACATTCATTACTGCGCTTTTGCGAGTTAGTTCCGCTTTCATAAATCCTAATTGAAACTTTGATTGAGCCTCATGCTGTCGATGTTGGACTGCTGTGGCCTAGTTCTTCAAGTCCCCTCAGGATGCCTATATTGGTTGTGTGGGATTTTAATGATTCAGGAGACTCTCTAAAAGCCGCAAGTTCATAAAGTGAGAGCGGAAAAAGGAAAGCTGAGCTGGATAAAAAGGACCTGATGTGGGTCAGGCTGGTACAGACACCAGAACAATGATCCTGATGACATAATGCAGAATTATTGCTAATTGACTTCCTGTAAATGTCTTTTTATTTTCCTTTTTTGTCTATTCAATTTTTCCGTCACATCTTGGTTTTCAGCCTGACACACAGAGTGGGTGGTGGAAGTGCTCTTCTGTAATCGGTCGGCTCACAGAGAGGGGGTGGAGGGTCCAGGCAGGTCATGGGAAAATGACTGCAAAGACGAGTTCAAATCAACGAGTGAAATGAGACCGTCACCCTAAATATACACATAAACAAATACATAAGAGCATTTAAATAAGACAAACGAGCTTCCCACAGGGCAAATAGGCATCTTCGATAGCCCACCTGCTGGTCTTGACTGTTTACTACTTTAATGAAATTATTATTATAATTTTTTTTCGGAAATCTTTTGGGGTAGCTTTCCATTTATATACAGTTAAAGTCAGAATTATTAGTCCCCTTGTATAGTTTTTAAGAAATTTCACATTTCTAAACATAATCGTTTTAATAACTGATTGTCATGATGAGAGTACATAATATTTTACTAGATATGTTTTAAGATATTATTCAGCTTAAAGTGCAATTTAAAGGCTTAACTAGGTTAATTAGGCAAGTTAGGGTAATTAAGCTAGTCATTGTATGACAGTGGTTTGTTCCCCTTAAAATATTGCTTAAGGAGGCTAATAATATTGATCCTAAAATGGTTTTAACAAAATTAAAAACTGCTTTTTTTCTAGATGAAATAAAACAAATAAGATTTTCTCCAGAAGAAAAAATATAGGAAATACTGTGAAAATTCCCTCGCTCTGTTAAACATCATTTGGGAAATACTTAACAAAAAACTCACAGGAGGGCTAATCATTTGGACTTCAACTGTACATTGCAGCTATGTTTTGGGGCCCTGAAAATGCAAACAATTAAAAAATGCTGTGTAAACTGCAAAAAAACACTAAGTGTGTGTGTAATCGTTTTACTCAAAATATTGAGTGACATCACCAGCTATTGGCCTTGAATGCATAAAATAGTGTTTTTAGTAGTTGTCATGTATCCATTTAAAAAGGAATGGCATTTGCCTCATTTCCACTGAATGGTATGGGTCAGTACAATACAGTACAGTTTGGGTCATCCTGATCAGGTTTGCGATTTCACTGCCAGTGGTACTTGGCTTGGTGTACTCCAGACAGTTATGATTAGTGGCACTCTTGCTTGAGAAAGAAAATGTCTTTATTCGCCGAAGTTCATTATTTAAAATATAGACGTGCGCAAAGAAAGAGAAAGGGGCATGAATTGCGATTTCCATGTTTTGTAGGTGGCGTGAACAGCCCTATAAACAACAATAGTGGACATACATCAGATTCTGTTCTTGCACCTTGACTTGTGTCTGTTTGTCACAAGAGGAGAAAAGCTTTGTTTAAGCATGGTTCATTGCTGCACACCGTCATTATATTATTACTACGGTGTCGTATTTTGGCTGTGTATTTAAAAATGGCACTTCCTGTGTGTTGGTTCCTCTAGTTTATTGCATGCGCTTGTGAGGATTACCTGTAAACCAATAGCGTTCAAGAGTGAGGCTAGCTCCACCTTTTAGGTACCGTACTGTTTTGGTAAGTACCCTTTGGATGCCGAAGGGTGGCAAAAAAGTGGTACAGTATGATTTGCAGAAATACATGCATATTGTACTATAATGAATGGAGCCATACTGCTCAGTAGAAATTTGTCAGTTTACTCATTTGTACACACCATTTTTCAGAAATATGGTGGTGAAAACTTTTCTATTTTTATAGGCACCATAGATATCATGGGTCATCACAGTGGAGTGACCCACCAATTACTCTGGCATGTGTTTTATGCAGTGAATGTCCCTCTAGCCGTAATCCATCAGTGAGAGTACACTAACTGGTGAACCCCCAGTGCTAAGAAACACCCATTCATTCTATCTTTCACACACACACACACACACACACACACACACACACACACACACACACACACACACACACACACACACACACACACACACACACACACACACACACACACACACACACACACACACACACACACACACACACACACACACACACACACACACACACACACACACACACACACTACAGTCAATTTTTAGTTTATTCAATTAACCTATACCGCATGTTTTTGAACTGTGGGGAAAACTGGAGCACCTGGATGAAACCCACTCGAACATGGGGAGAAAATCTAAATAAATAGTATTTTATAGTATTTTAGTTATTATTCGTATTTTAGGACACTCATTTTAAATTATGTAATTCAACAAAGATTCAATGATGGCCAGGAGATGTCCACAACACAAAACAAATGCTGAAATTAAAACCAAAAAGAGTATGTTTTAATGGAACATACTCAAATGTTATATGCACGCAAACACACACACACACACACACACACACACACACACACACACACACACACACACGCACACAAAATTTAATTTATTGTCAAGGCCGGCAGTAGATTTGAAACTTGAAACTGCAGAAGGGAGATGAGCACTGTTTATTGGCCAAGTGAGATATGATGATTGGCCTGTAATCTAAACTGTCACTGCTTAATCTGACGTATCTAATGCTAATCAACATCTATCATTAGCTGTAGCTGATTCATAATTTAGTTACCTATTTTTTTATGCTTGCAAAAAACGTTGGAACAATTCGAAACTCGTCAGTAATTTTGGAGGGTTAAGAAAAAATCATTCAGTGACTGAACTCCACACATGTATATCACATTCTCATGAGAAGCAGGAACTGCACGGTTTCTTCTTAAGGTTGTGAAGAGCAGCGATGACTGGGTGTTTTTCACACAAAGACTCCATGTTTTTAACATCTTCAGTTTTTCTTGGATAAAATAAAGGCTGCTGTCACACAGAAATCAATTATTCAGCTTTGACATGATTTTCTGCAAAGATATACTGTATATTTTTTAATCCTGTCAGCGCTTGAAATGGAATTTGCATTAGGGTATCATACTGGATATTGGTAACTGCAGTGTCTTTTATTATTGTTTTTACTGAGGCGACACTGAATTTTATAATCAGCCACACTACTGACTTCCATAATGAAAAAGCATGCAGCAAGTCTATTTCAATTGAAGAGGTGAGATGAGAATGACAAGGTCTGTGGCTGTAATGGATCATCGCCAGTCTGTCACTCCCATCACGTCTCCTGTGATGTTCCAGATTGTCATTTTGAATGAGTTGCAGCATCCCAGCAGCTGTCATACCAGTGCGTTGATTGGTTCCATCTGCGCACCACACGCTTATCAGAGGTCTCAAATAAGTTTATTATCTCCAAACAAATATAGTTTGCATTTGATTACTGTATCAAACGTACACTCGATCCATGTTTTCCTTTTACACCCCATTCAGTTTTCAAATATGCTTTCTGTGGAGTTAAAAGATTGTGCTGGGATCTTATACATGGTAGTCTTTTGAGGGTCACCCAGAGAAATATACGAAGCAATCCCCCAAAGGATTGCGTTTCTTTTCTTTAGTTAATCAGTAAATGGCAAAGGTGGCAATCCCCTAGGGTTAGGCATATACGTTAGCATTAGCACATTTAGTATGGGTCTCTGGAGAAATTCTAGACTTGTTATCTGATATCAGTGAGCAAATGATGGCATTGCTTCCATTGCATGAACAGCAGTACTTTAATTGCTATGTGCACGGAGATAGACACTAAGCAAAATGAAGTAGTGTCTCAAAAATATTAATCTGCCTACCTAGGCAGTGATTTATGACATCATATTTGCACTCTCAATGTTTCTCAACACAAGCTACTAGACAGGTGGTAGATGGGTTTAGACATTTGTTGATTTATAAATATGCTTTTCTATCATTACCAGTCTTTTAAATGCATTATTAAATATAAAGCCATTTTACTCAGGATTTTCTTCTATCCTATGATAGTTTTTTCTCTTTTTTTTTTCTCTGTGCTGTTTGGACATTAAAATAAATAAAACGACAATAATAACAGGAACTGTCTAGGATAATTAATTACCTTAAAAGTCCACTGATATTGCTTTTCTGTCTCCGATAAGCAGTTTATGTGACTTATTTGTTTTTGTGATATTCAACATAAAGCTTTTTAGTTGGGTCGATTTCGCTAATAGTCAATACTTAAAATAAAAAAAAAACAATAACTTCCAACTAACATTTGTTGACACTGGAGTATTTGAAAGTTGTGTCTATTAGATGATCCTTCTGTGAGCAGGTATACGAGCGATCAGCTGATAGATGTGGCTTTTTCAACGTTCCTGTGTTTGTGTATTTGCATTTGCACTTGGTGAACAATGTTGGAGAATGCAGAGCAAATTACAGTCAAATCTGTTGAGCACATAAAAAGAATCAGCAGTGTTCAACAGGGCCATTTTTGGAATTTCACTATAGGTTGGTACCGAAGTCGATACTTTTGTCAACCCCTGTTTTTTAATACAGCCTCCATAAAAATGGACTGTTTTGCTTAATATTTGTCTGTTGTGTATTTTTATGCTAATCAGTCTTTTTGTTGACTTATCAACATATTAACGTCATACTCTAATGTGGTGGTCTTAATCTTTTTGTCTTCGAGATTCACAATGAAATACAATGAAAACAATGGGCCGTGTAGCCCCATTTTAAAAAATAAAAACATCTATCGACACCTCCAGAATCTGCACATTAAGGAATTTAACTAAGTTTGTAACACAGTTACAAGTGTGTAATGCATTGTGTTTTAAATTCTATTCTATTCTAAATAATTATATTTTAATAGTTCATTAATTCCCTGGGAATTAAACCCATGGCTTTGCCTGTGATGGCAACATGCTCTACTGTTGTAAAGCAAGGACTTTGGTATACAGCCTAATAATCTAGTGTACCACATTAACCATTGTTTACCACTGACATCTTTGATAAGGGGCATGACCTGAATGTCATCCATATCTGGAGTCATGGATTTGCAGGCTTATTTGCTGGCACTTGGGCCCACAGAGCACCTGCAGCCACTGTTGTTTTATTGTAATGTGAAGCGAGTTATGCAGCTGAGTGTGGAGGCCATGCGGGCACTAATTAACACGTATTTGGTCACTGGCTCTGCTGAGAAAACCTCAAATTAACACAAACATGTGTTATGCTGTAGTATAGTTGTGGAGTAGTGTGTTAATGTTTGAGGAATGTGAATGGAATTGATTTAGTTCCCTTTTGGCCATGTTCTTTTCCTCTGGATCAATGAGTCGCTCATCTAAAACTGTTCTGTAAATAAGTTTGACCTGAAGAGCATGAGCATGTTTATGATGATGTCTCTTTTTCTCTGTTATAGATGCCTTTGTCAACAGTCAAGAGTGGACGCTCAGTCGCTCGGTGCCAGAGCTCAAAGTGGTGAGTCCAGTTACTAATGACAATTTCTCAGATTAAAATATGATTTGCATGTAAGTACTGCTTATATTAATGTTATAAATGTAGCGCTTTACCCCAAAATGGATTTGATTGTCAAGTTATTTTTTTTAATGGCTGTTAATGTACATGTGTACATGACATTCTTTAACTCTCATCACTTTGTAGTTTCTTTCTTAATTGTTTTATTTGCATTAGGAATTGACGCTATTCAAATTTTATGGCCCGATTAGTTGCTGATTTCTTTATCGTGTTACATTGCAAAAAATAAGGGGTTCAAAAGATGGACAAACAATGCTGTTCTCAAAAACAAGCTGTGTAGTTTCAGATTAAAAATTGTGTGCGTGTGCGTGTGCGTGTGCGTGTGCGTGTGCGTGTGTGTGTGTGTGCGCGTGCACGCGCTTTCTATCGGAAACTATTCATCCTGTTATTAAGAGGATAACACAAAAAGTCATAATATGACTCAAAATAACATTGAAGTTTGTCCATCTGTTAATCCTCTTTATGGGGGAAAAGGATTAAATGTGATATTTGTGTGTGTGCGCAGGGCATTGTGGGTAACTTGGCCAGTGGAAAGTCTGCGCTGGTGCACAGGTATCTGACAGGGACATATGTACAGGAAGAGAGTCCTGAAGGTAGGTGTTCAAATACGGGGATCATTTAAATGCTTTTATGTCTCACAAGCGATATTGTTAAGACTTTTTTACTTTCACTTTGATGCTTTCCAAACAGTACATTAGCGGACGTGTTCTTCTGTTTTTACATAGTTCAGCTAAACATGAAAATCTGCTTTTAATTTATGGCCATCCAAGATATAGATCACTTTTTTTCTTAAGTAGAACATCGCTCTGAGAGTGAGTCAGCTTCTCTCGCTTTTGGCCCTGAATCTTCACGACAGTATGGAGAGTAAGATTCACGTTGCATAATAGCATAACATTTTTTATGTGAGCTGACAGTGTTTGTTTACAGCAAAGAGGGAAGATTCATGTATTGTATTTTTCATTAAAAATCTAATCTGTGCTTATCCTGGATGCTGCAACCTATAGAAAAATATATAATCATGCAAGTATGTTATTATGGGGCTGTTTAAACCTAGTCATTTCATGCATTTTTTTTTATTAGATAGCTGTCTGATCGTAAAAAGGACAGGTGTAAATGTCCTCCGAAATGCATTTGAGACGGATATAAATTTAATCTCCAAACCACTTCAGGATGTGATCGGAGACTCAATTCTGATGAAACTGGACCGGTCTAAATGCATTAGATCTTCTAAATGCTATAGAACAGTGATTCTCAACAATGTTCCTGGAGGACCACCAGCACTGCACGTTTTGCATGTCTGCTTTGTCTGCCACAATCTCTGCTAATGAGCTGATGATCTGAATCAGGTGTGTTTGGTTAAGGAGACATGGAAAATGTGCAGACCTGGTGGTCCTCTAAGAACATGGTTGAGAACCACAGCTGCCAGACATAGCGAGATATAACAGCACTTATTTGTAATGCGCAACTCCAGTGCCACAAATGACCATTTAGGATTATTGGAATTATTTCTATGGCAAAAAAGATTGCAGGTTACATTTCTCTAAAGTAAGTAAATAAATAAAATGCATTGTATCTGATGCTGCAGTCATTGTAACCTAATTAAATATGCATATAGCATGGGATTTGAAGATCGGATTTTATTCACTCACTATCCTTCGGCTTAGTCCCTGCTTTATCAGGGGTCGCCACAGTGGAATGAACCACCAATTACTATGGCATATGTTATACAATCAGAGAAAAAACATGAAGTGACCTGGTGTAAAATGGCCCTATAAGACAGCTTATACCTCAGACTGTTGTGAAAGCTCTATATGCCAAAGCTGTAGATCAATGGGAATAATTTTGTAAAGATTTTCAGTTTCTAGCAAAAACCAATTGTTTTGCTTCATAAGGGCTCAGTGTATCATCAAGAGCCATGGGTATTTTTTGGCTGAATTTATTTAATTTTTTCCAAATTGGCAGTAGCTGTTCATTTTTGGCTGAACAATCTCTTTAAGTCTTAAATGTTTGTCAATACAGTTAATATTCCTTTCTTTTTCATACAGCCAAGGCATAACCCAAAGACACTTTTTATTTCTCCTTTCTGCTTTCCCTCTTATTTTCTCTCTCTCTCTCTCTCTCTCTCTCTCTCTCCGTCTCTCTCTCTCTCTCTCTCTCTCTCTCTCTCTCTCTCTCTCTCTCTCTCTCTCTCTCTCTCTCTCCCTCTCTCTCTCTCTCTCTCTCTCTCTCTCTCTCTCTCTCTCTCTCTCTCTCTCTCTCTCTCTCTCTCTCTCTCTCTCTCTCTCTCTATCTCTCTCTCTCTCTCTCTCTCTCTCTCTCTCTCTCTCTCTCTCTCTCTCTCTCTCTCTCTCTCTCTCTCTCTCTCTCTCTTTTTCTCCACACACCTGCTGTTAGTTTGTTAGCCGAGTACAGTTGTGCTGGAGGATTCTGCCATATTCTCCATGTATAATTGAGAACATTCAAGGCACACCGCCAGACCACCACAATATGCTCTCTTTCCCGAGCGAGGATCTGCTTTCAAAAGCTCCCTGTATCAATATTTCACGTCCTTTATAACTGTTATTATGTAGCCGTGTTAAGCTGGCATTTCAAACAGAGCCGAGTTGGCCAAAATTTCGATAAACCTTTAAAAATCAGGGTTTTACTTAAAAGTTTGGAGTAAGTTTAATCAGTGTTTAGTTTAACTGTGACACCCAAAGGTCCCGTAGAGAGCATGAGGTCACAGGGCAGTTAGCGGACCAATGGGCCTTAATCACGTCTCGTCCTCTCCTTTGCACTTTACCATATAAAACTCAAGCCACCGCATACCAGTGGTCTACCAGGAAATCGCCCTGCAAGAAAAAAAGCCCCAGAAATGTCAATTGCCTGTTTGCCGCACTGGATTATAGCAGAGAGTGCCAAGGGAAACTTCAGCGACATCAGAGACCGTTGAAGTGTGTCTTAAACGACACGCTTAAAGCATTCACTTTTGAGGCCAGCACATCATCTGATGATAGAAGTATACGCTAAACTCAGATTTCCAATAAAGTGATGTCACATTTTAGCAACAGAAAGCTGTGATTTATATTTCTAAATTTACATTCCAGTAAAACTACCAAGCCCTTGAAATGTTTTCCTACTTTTCCTTTTTTGAAGTTGCACTATTCGGGGTTTAAAAATAGTGTTTCCTAGCTTTGGTATAGTGAACCCCGACCTCAAAACCACTAAGTAGAGCTGGAGCACATTTTTACAGCGCGCTCTGCAATGAAAGCAGTCGGCCGCAAGGGTTTTTTACACCGGCCCGTTTCTATCACACATGCTACATGAATAGATGCATTCTCAGAGCTCATTAGGAGATATTATCACAAGGCCAACTGTGTGACTGAGTGTGTTTGTTTACACAAGAAAAAAGAAAAATCCCTACAGGCTTTGTGGTGGCAACAAAGACCCTGCCTTTACTCTTTCAAAACCCAGCACCCCGTATGGGTAAATAAGTCAGTTTTTGCTCATGCCACCACAATCTTGTTTGGTTTAGAAAGGCAGCTCTGCTGGGATCAGCAGTTTGGTGCAATTGTGCAGACCACCAGCCCCTCTGGCTATAAGAGTGTTATCAATGTTAGATATCAAATGTGGACCTTTAATCTTTCCCGAATGAGGTTTTGCCCTGCAAACGGCAAAATCTTGATAACTGGATGACTGTTTAAAATTGTTTAAAATGTGTGCTACTTTCATAGAAAATCATATCTTTGTATTCATTTTCAAAAAATATTCAAATTTGATGTGGTGCAAGCAATAAAAAACAACACATATCCTTTAAATGTGGATCCTTTATTAATTTTTCTTAAAATGCTCAATCAAGTCATGAATATCACTTTTTTACAAATACTACAACTTTCAACATTTTTAGCCCAAAGCAAAGACTATAAAATACACAAGACATGCCACTCGTATAGTTTTGAATGGGGAAAAGTGTAACGGTCGTTATGGCGAATGAGCCAATCATCGAAACTCAGACCAGACGTGTGCTTTTGCGACAGTTTATGTGGTCAACAAACACACTGGAATCTTAGCGAATACTTGACTCACAGACATAAGAAATATATCCACATAAAGCTTGAAATCTCCACTTTTAAATGAACCCACTACACTTGAAAACAAAAGTTTCCAGAAGATGATGATGTGTTGGTGGAGGTTGGTGTCGGGATGTTGTTTCTTTTGAGTTCGTATGCGCACTAGCTCGGGCAACCTAAAAAAAAAATGCAGGTTTTGTTTGATCCGAACATTTAGAAACTGTTGTTGTTTAATTTTATTGGTGATTCCAAATATGTAATGTAATCATAAGCTTGGCCAACAGGTTTGGAGAATTTGGTGTTTCCCCATTCAGACAGAATGCCTGAGCATACTTGCCCGAGAGGCGTTTTAAAGATGGCCACCAAGTGAAATGACTTGCCTTAAAGGGACTTTGCCCAAAGCTTAAACTAACCACAAGCATTGTCAGCAAATAGTCTAATTATATAATATTTTAAGAAACTTGATGAATTTGTTATGTGGGTCTATAGGAGTCGATTGTAGGGATGTAGCAATTCACTGAATTCACGATTCGATTAAAAATTTTTAGTTCACTTTTTTTTTTTTTTTTTTTTTTTTACGAAATGAGATTGAAGATATTATATGCTAAATAAGAAGGTAGGTTTTTGCTGCACATTAGTTAGTGAACCTGACAACAAAACTAAATTGAAATTTTAAAACAAACCCCAATCAAAGAAGTTGCACAAATAAAATAAATCTCTTCAAGTAAGCAAAGTAAGCCTTTACCTGTATAGCCTTTACCGAATAGTTTGAGTTTAGTTTGTGGAAATATTGGCCTGCAGATTCACTCTTTGCCAGCAGGTGATGCTTATAAACAGCTGTAATATAGTGTTTCCTCCGTTACCGCTGTGAACAAAGCACTTATCAACATTAGATAAACATGTATGCTTTAGAGGCAAGATGAACAGATAATACCACAATTTGTTTTTCTAAGACAGCCAATATCCCTCAGATTCGTTTATATAAAAAAAAGATTCATTCATATAAACTCCTACTTCAATTGTATCGTGATTCTTAGGCATCTAAACTGATATGAATCGTCATGTATTTGAATGATTTCAAACTGGTTCATCGTTACATCCCTAACAGTATAATATAATGTCCTGTTTTTTGTTTTTTTTTTCCCTGCAAGATTCTCCATGTTGGTTGTACCACATGACTTTATTTTGCTAAAACATTTGAATAATATTTTTACAAATCGACTTCATTGCTTTAAAAAAATATATGTTTTGCCTACCTACTATATTCAAGAATTTTATTAATGAAACTAAAAGCTATATATACGTATTGGGTCATTATTTGCTACAAACATATTTTAAAGTAATGTTAGATTTAGATTTGGGCAAGCTATTTGTTACATTATTGACCTCCATACTAAGCTGGCCTGCATTACAAGAGTATATGTGATAGTATGTGCTATTTTTCAGTGCTGTAGATCATCTGTACTGACCTGACCGTGCCCTCGGGGTCACACCGTGTCTGATCTGTCTGTTCAGATACACTCATACATACATACTTCTGACACACAGGCATAAAAGATCCATGGCGTTTGATAAGATTGTGAAAAATGAATGAAAGATATGCTTTTATCTCTCTCTCTCTCTCTCTCTCTCTCTTTAATTCTTTCTTTGTCCTGCCATGTTTCATTTCTTAACTATGACTGTGCATGTTTAGCTTGGCTGCTTTATGATTTGAGTTTTGTTTATTCTCTCTTTCCTCGGCTGCTTCTTTAACTAGCTGACGTGGACGCAGGTAACTATTTGCTCTTTTTTTCAATGTCACGGTCAGTTTCTTCTCGGGGAAGGTCTGTCGTAATACAAGAGAGTTGAGCAGGTGAAACCCTCCCCCCTGTGGCTTATGTACAGTGTAATCTTTTTATGTTTAGATACGTTTTGTAGCTAAAATCCTAAAATAGAGAATAATCTATTCCACTTGGATGCCATTTAATGTGCATTTAATTGTCACAAAGCTTAAAACAAATCAAGCCACAGAATATGAGGTTTCACTTCACTCCTCTGTTCATGCCACTGTAGTTTAATCATCTTCCATTTCATTCATTTCCTCAATGAACCACAAAGACACAATGCACTGGGAGTTACAGGTCACTGTCCATCAACACTTCAGCAATTTATCCCAAAAACAAGTAGCGAGTAGTTTCAGAGATTGTTTTTTTATTTTATTTACAAGTTTCGAATGAGCGCATTGAGAGACTGAACTCAAGTGTGATTTTATTCAGCTGAGGTTAACTCCATGGAGAAATAACCCAGAATGTAAATCACGAATGGGTGTGTGTCTTCACTCATTGCGCACTTCTTTATTTTCAACAAACATATAAATAACTGGGTCCAGACTATATGCTGAGTATTAGCTGTCCTGATGCTGCTCTGCTTCCTCTTCCCTCATGGCACAAACAGGCAAAATGTGTCATTGTGGAAAAACTCAATGTCCCTTCCAAGCTGACCACCATCCCCGAACATCTCGCCCAATTATCTTTTCAGCCAAACTTGGTGACTTTGGTGAAGCACATAGACTTTGGTGTTCTCATTATTGCCCACATGCTTGGATCAATAGTGGATCAGGACTTTAAACATTCGAGACTTCAGATAGATGAAAACTGGAACAGGCACTATAGCATATTATACTCGAAATTCAAACCATTTTGTTTTGGAATAGACATTTAGACAAGCATGTTCCATCATATGATGTCTCAAATGTCTCAAAAGACTCAAAAGTCTCAGCAACTGCACTTTAAAATGATGCGTCTTGTAGTGTAAGAAACTTTGAGATTTTGTGATCATGCTGTGATAAATTTAGCTGATGCTTTACTGTAGTTAAAATTTGAAAATATTCCTTATATTGTTAAAACGGTTACCTAATAAATATATATATATATATATATATATATATATATAT